>PVKP010007657.1:38833-76261 GCA_004027715.1 Plecturocebus donacophilus | reverse complement strand
GCTCTTCCGATCTATCAGCCATTCCAAAAACATACCAAAAGGTAAAGAGCATCACCATAATGAAGAATCTACATCAACTAATGGGCAAAACAGCCAGTTAGCATTACCAGAAGCTGTGATTTTCGTCTCTGATAAAACAGACTTTAAAACAACAAAGAACACAAGAAACAAAGAGGAACACTACATGGTGGTGAAAGGATCAATGCGACAAGAAGAGCTAACGATCCTAAATATATATGCACCCATTACAGGAGCACCCAAATACATAGGGCAAGTTCTTAATGACTTACAAAGAGACTCCCACACAATAATAGTGGGAGACTTTAACACTACACTGTCAATATTACATAGATCAACAAGATAGAAAATCAACAAGGATATCCAGAACTTGAACTCAGACCTGGAACAACTAGACTTAACAAATATTTACAGAACTCTCCGCCCACAAATCCACAAAACATACATTTTTCTCAGTATCACATTATACCTATTTTAAAAGTGACCCCATAATTGGAAGTAAATCACTCCCCAGCAATTGCATAGCATTTCACAGGTTTAAATAAAATATTGGTTGTCTGCTTATTTGTTATTTTCATCCCCTATTCCTTCCTGTCTCCATTGTTAAACACAATTATTGGCATAAAAGACGTTTTTAATGCCCATTTTTAGACTGTATTCTAGCCTGGGTAATAAAACAAGAATCCCATTCTCTCTCCCTCTTTCCCTTCCTCTTTCTTTCTCTCTTTCATTCTTTTTTTTCTTTCTTTTGCTGTTTCGTTCTCCTTTTCTCTTTTTCTAAAATCTCTTCCTCTTTCTTTCTCTCTTTCATTCTTTTTTCTTTCTTTTGCTGTTTCTTTCTCCTTTTCTCTTTTTCTAAAATCTCTTCCTCTTTCTTTCTTTTGCTGTTTCTTTCTTTCTCCTTTTCTCTTTTTCTAAAATCTCTTCCTCTTTCTTTTTCTTTTTTCTTTCTTTTGCTGTTTCTTTCTTTCTCCTTTTCTCTCTTTTTCTATAATCTCTTTCTCTTTCTCTCTTAAAAAAAAAAAAAAAAAGATGCTATATAAGCCCCAATAAAAATAAAAAAAAAGAAAAAAGAAATATACTGAAAGACCACCAACTAACACTGAAGAAAAAAGCACATTGTTTTCTCATGGCAAAAGAGAAAACATGGTATTAAAGACTTATCTCCTCTAAATGTTAGCGAAGACGACAAAATTTCCAGACTTTCATCCTTTTCGCAAAGATAATACATCTGAAACTCAAGTCAATTTAATAGGAATAAATTTAGTTCTATTCTTATTTGAGGGCAGATGATTACATGAAGATGCCTAACTATGCTTATAGGTTTATAAGGATCAGTACTTTTGGAGTTCTTTTGAACATTTCTTAAAATACACTTTTTTAAAGATCAACCTTCAGAACTTTTTAAAATCCATTGGTGAGTGACTAGCCTGGAAAAAAAAAAAAATTATCTAGATATTTGTTCAACCATCCAGACTGCCCTCCCTGCTTTCCCACAACACACACACACACACAAAGAAAAAGATTCTCCAGATCCATACTCTCCACTACAGTAGCCACTATACACAGGTGGCTATTTAAATTTAAATGAACTAAACATAATTAAAATACAAAATTCAGTTCCTCACTCATGCTAGCTACATTTCAAATGCTCCATACTCGTGTGGCTAGTGGCTCTCATGCACTGCAGGCATAAAACATTTACATGGCAGAAGTTGTGTTGAACAGCTCTCTAAGACTACACCATTCCATTTGCTTGCAGAAAGACCTGAGCTTTGTCATCATAGAAGGTGGGGCTCCTTTCCTCTCCAAGTTCTTCTGAGAAGCCCAATCTCACTAGCAAATAATGTGCCCCACAGAAAGGGCCACAGTTTTCTTTTATTTATTTATTTATTTACTTACTTACTTACTTTTGTTTTTTGAGACGTAGTCTGCTCTGTCCCAGGCTGGAATGCAGTGGCGTGATCTCGGCTCACTGCAACCTCTGCCTCCCAGGTTTAATCGATTTTCCTGCCTAAGCTTCCCAAGTAGCTGGGATTACAGGTGTGCACCACGAGGCTTGGCTTGGCTAATTTTTTGTATTTTTAGTAGAAATGGGGTTTCACCATATTAACCAGGCTGGTCTTGAACTCTTGACCTCAGGTGATCCACCCGCCTCTGCCTCCCAAAGTGCTGGGATTACAGGCATGAGTCACCGCACCCAGCCCAAAAAGGGCCACCATTTTCTTTCCGAGTCCAGATGCGTAAGAAAAGAACTAATAGGATTTTGAGTAGGCCTGGAA
Source organism: Plecturocebus donacophilus (assembly GCA_004027715.1). Classification (NCBI taxonomy): domain Eukaryota; kingdom Metazoa; phylum Chordata; class Mammalia; order Primates; family Pitheciidae; genus Plecturocebus; species Plecturocebus donacophilus. The sequence continues at coordinate 73,961 of PVKP010007657.1, read as the reverse complement.
TTGTCAACTGGATTGAGAAAGGACAGCCAAATCAAATGTACTATGGGTGTTTTTTCCATACACAGACACATTTGAGAATATCCACATATTACAAAACATATTACAAAACATTTACCAATAGGGCATTATTGTACTTACAAAATATATGAGTGCTAAAAAAGCATCAGAAACTACTTACTTAAATGACTGATAATTACCATAAGAGCAGCTATTTACTGACAATACTATTTTCTTGAAACCACACAACACAATTTTTACATATTTTGGTTTAATTTGCCACAAAACCTTTGAGATAGGTATTACTGTTATCCCCTACTTTACAGGTCTGAAAGGCTGTCCAGACCACACAAGCGGTACATAGTATAGGTAGTCTTAATACCATGCCTGGATGATTCTAAATGCCCTTATGCACTCCTCTAAACCTCCTCCATGATGTGCAAACAATGGACCATACGGCATTAACAGCTCACCTAGAGTTTACATATGGTCTGCATAAAGTTGGAAACCTTTTATGTTCCTGATAGAGAAGTTCAGTGCAGGCCCATGAATAATCTAATTCAAACATTTTCAGCCCTGCCCATAAGCAATTCCTGCTTGCTCCCTATACTCCCACACAAACCTAGTTGGGCCTTTTTCTGGTTGGAGTCTTTGATGCTCTAGCCATCAAGACTGACAGCCAGGGCTCTGGCTCTTGGGCCGATGGTTGTGTCATATCCCTGGTAAGTGTGTCAGTGACTTGCCATGGTGTGAGTCAAACAGGTAATTTTCTAAATATCACATATACTCTTATATGCATGCAACTAGGATGAGAAAGAAAAGGCAGATGAAAATTATTTTTTAAATAAATGGACCTACTGTGTCCTTTTTGTGTACCAAGCGTATTGCTCCTTTCCTTGTTTACAGTAGAACGTTTTTAAAGAATGAAAAGCAGTTATTGGAGAAAAAAAAGCATACTTTACAATTAAATAACTTAGAAGATAAATCAAAGGAAGATAATGCCCTTTTCAAAAATATTCAGTAACAAAAATTATGTATACAGTATTACAATGAAATCCTATAGAATGTCTAGTTATATATTTTCTGAAATATTTACCCAAACAAAGGAAAGCCTTAAATGATAAGGAAATGAAATCATGCTTAACCATTGTTTCCAATATTGTATTCTCTGACTTAAAAGATGATTTTAAATTATATGTATGTGTGTGTATTAGCCCTTCTAATGTCATTTATATAAAATTTAAGGGTGCTGAAAAGCATGGCAAAGCGAATAAGGAAGAAAGATAAAAATGGAGATGGTAGGGAATGACTACTCACTATTATGTAATACAAAAAACAGCACTCACTAAACATTGCTAACCTATTTTTGAAAAAACAAAATTAAGCAAAAAGTGCTGAAGCAAAAGTCAACAGAGGCAATGATGTTCAAAAAAAGGTTAGCACCTGTTGTTTGGTAAGCAAAATAGACTGTGAGAAGTCATATTGTTCCTGTCAACTCCAAGATGTTTGATTAACAGGAACTGCAAACTAAAATGCCCACAGGAATGGGGCAGATAAGATAATGAGTGAAGAAAGCTGATAATACAAAAAATAACAATGTATTTGCAATAATCATTGGCAAAAAGATTTGTGTGGGAAGATGTCTTGTAGAGCTTGGCAAGATTTTCCAAGTCCTACCTGACATCTCATCATTGGGATGAGCTTGATATTCTATTTCGTTGTTTTTAAAACTGGGAGGATGGGTGACTAACAAAATCCTATTCCAGCCTTTTGTTCCCCAAGACCAATCAAGTTTCTTAATTTTTCTTGAAGTTAAAAGCAGCCTGGGGGGGATAATCATCTGGAATGATGACTCCATGACCCTTTCTCCAGTGAAACAACCATAACTGGCTAAAATTAAATTTTAAAAAAATGTTAAATCTTTGGAAATAGTGCTAAGGTCATACAATAAATGGTGAGCCATTCATTGTATAAGAACAGTGAGTCTGTAACATTTGAGCCATAATCTGTTCTTCCCCATAGCAGATCAGCAGTACAGAGGCAGATTCAGCCAAGAACATAGAGTTCCTTCCTTTAGCTCCCAGTCTAAGGTGACAGCATCTCCCCCAAAGAGAGAAGCCACCAGCCTTTTTATATTCCCTAGCTCTGTGCTGCAGAAGCTCTAAACCAGATCAGAGTAGCTAAGAGATCTGGTATTCCCTTCCTAAACTCAACCCCTGATCATAAGGCAGAAGCCCTGCCCTAGGCATGTCATAATGAGAATAGCAAGCCCTGATCAACTTCAACTGAGCTCATTCACAGGGCAGAGTCTCCACACCAACAAGACCAGACGCTATCACTCCAATCCATATCCCTTTTGTAAAGCAGTGTTGTCACTCTGAGATCAGACCACCGTTCTTACCTCCATCTCTAAAGCAGTGGTGCAAATATTTTTCTCAGCCAGAGAGAAAAGTCTCAAGAATAAAGCACTCTGTACATATCCCTAAAAGGACTGACTTGACTTGGAACAGAGAATGGGAAAGTTTAAGTCTAAGGAAAATATCCAAAACAATGGAAATTTTGGTTGTAAGCAATTAAGAGGGATTGGTAGCTCCGTGGTAGCAACAAGCTAAACATTATACTGGCAATAAGTTTAATAGAAAAAAAACAGGGAAAGCGACATCTAGGAAAAGCCTTTGTGATGTCAAAACAAGCCTCAAAACTGGCCTCAAATATTGCCCCTGTTAAAGGGGACTGAATTTAATTGAATCAGACTGTAGAGCAATTCATGCCCACAATGTATGTTTTGCTATGACACCAAACGCACAAACAACAAAAGAAAATAAGTAACTAAATTGGACTTCATCACAATTAGCAAGTTTTGAGGTGGGAGGACTGCTCAGTTGAAAACAGGAGTTCAAGGCCAACCTGGGCAATAAAATGAGACCCAGTCTCTAAACAAACAAAGAAAAGCCCGTTTTGTACTTCAAACTACACCATCCAGAAAATGAAAGGGAGAAAATATTTGTAAAATCATATATCTGACAAAGGACATGTATCTAGAATATACAAAGAACTCACACTCAGCAGTAAAAAGTCTCGTAACCCAAATAAAAAATAGGCAAAGCATTTGAACAGATAGCTCTCTAAAAAAAAGATACATAAATAACCAATAACATATGAAGACATGCTTAACATTATTAGCAATAAGGAAATCCAAATCAAAACCACAGTGAGATACCAATTCATATTCACTAGTATAGCTATAACAGACAATCTAAAATGGTGTGGCCATTTTGAAAGAACAGTTTAGCAGTTCCTTGAAGTATAAAACATAGATTTAGCATATGACTCAGCAATTCCAATTTTAGGTATATGCCCAAAGGAAATGAAAACATATGTCCACTCAAAAACTAGTACACAAATGTTTATAAAAGTATTATTTATAATGTCCCCAAATTGGAAACAACTCAAAATGTCTGTCAACTGGTGAATAAATAAATAAAATTTGGTACAGCCATGCATTGGAATATCATTCAGCAATGAAAAATAATGAAGTATTGATACATGCCAAAACATGAATGAACCTTGAAAACTTTATGCTAACTTAAAGAAGGCAGCTAGTAAAGATCACATATTGTCTTATTCCATTAATACGAATTTTCAGAAGATGCCCTCTCTATAGAAAGACACAATAGGGTGGGTTGAGAGAAATAAGGAGTGACTTATAATAGGTATAGAGTTTCCTTTTGGAGTAAAAAAAATGTTTTAAAATGTATCATAGTGATGCCTACGCAACTCTACGAATATACTAAAAACCACTGAATTGTACATGTGGGGTAAGTTTTATGGTATGCAAATTACAATACAGTAAAACTGGCTTTTGTTTTTGTTTAAAAACCCAGCAATTCTGGATTCTAAAATAAGATTATTTTTTAAATGAAAACAATCTGGAGATGTAAATATTCTCTTATACAACTTGAAAATACTTGCTCAGATAAATGGACAAAATTTGCAGTAATTTTGCAGAAGGCCAGTGAAAGGAATATATATTTAGCTTAATCTTTTACAAACTGACTACAAAAATTAAATTTTGGCTTTTATTTCTTATATTTTAAACATGTTTAATGCAACACTTGAAAGAAGCTATGTAACTCAAAAAGAATTGATTCTGCAATGACACTAGAAAGTAGCAGATTAACAAATATGCTTGGCTCATGTCAACAATTTTACAGCTTCCTTAGACCCCTATCTTGAGAAATGAATGAGGTGGCATCAGGTAATACAGTAAAAAGCAGGCCCAGCCAGGCATGGTGGCTCATGCCTGTAATCCCAGCACTTTGGGAGGCCGAGGCAGGTGGATCACAAGGTCAGGAGGTCGACATAATCCTGGCCAACATGGTGAAACCCCATCTCTACTAAAATACAAAAAATTAGTTGCGTGTGGTGGTGCATGCCTGCTACTCGGGAGACTGAGGCAGGGGAATTGCTTGAACCCAGGAGGCAGTGGTTGCAGTGAGCTGAGATTGCACCACTGCACTCCAGCCTGGCAAGAGAGCAAAACTCCCTCTCAAAAAAAAAAAAAAAAGCAGGGCCTTTCAGGGTAAGGGTAAAAGGTCAGAAAGAGCACTTTATATTCTTAGACAACCTAAAAATTAGAATTTTTACATTACCTCCAAATGAGTTTATAACATAGACATGAAAGTATGCAAGCACACTGTTAGAATCAAAACAATGTTCATCATGCATCTTGTGATAGTTGGTTTTCTATATCAATGTGACTTGGACACAAGGTGACAGACATTTGGTCAAATATTGTTCTGACTGTGCCTGTGAAAGCATTTCAAGATGTGATTGATATTTGAATCAATATACTGAGTAAAGCAGACTGCCCTCCCTAATGTGTATGGGCCCCATCCAATAAACTTAAGACCTAAATAGAACAACAAGGCCAAATAAGAGGGAAGTCATGCCTCAGTGCTTGAGCTGGGACTTTGTATTTCTCCAATGTCCAGACTCAGACTAAAACATCAGCCTTTTTTGGTCTCAAGGCTGCCTGTTTTCAGATGAACTTATCCTATAGGCTCTCCTGGTTCTCAGACCTTCAGACTCAGACTGGAACTACACATGGGCTCTTCTGGGTCTTCAACTTACTGACTGCAGATCTTGAGACATCTCAGCCTCTGTAATTGTGTGAGCCAATTTTTATACCAAATACCATTATTTATAAGATTATTATATTTATTTTAATAAAAATAATCAATAGGCTACATAGAGATTGTTTATTGGTTATTTTCTCTAGAGAACCTTGACTGATACACATTTTTAGTTTTTTGCTATTCTACCAGATCACAATTCTCATAATAGCCTATGAATAAATGTTGTCAATCCTTTAAATATATTGTTGGTAGTGTGATTACATCATATAACATAGTGTTAGTGGTGTATGTGCGTTGAAAATATTTTTCACTAAAGTAATTATTTATAGTATCTTAAAATTTTTATAACCTTATTTTGGCTTCCCTAGAAGTTTTAATCTCTAAGAGTATTATATAATAGTAATGGTTCAATTGTTTTACTTAAGCTTAGAAAAACTCTGGTGGAAAAACCTTGACCACCAGTCAGAGCACTTATCCCCCCATTAACTTGTATAGTACCATGATCTATCTTAAACTCTACATATACCTTGGAGTAATCAAACGGATGTTGATGGTGATCATTCCCATCGTTCTTTGACAATAGGGTTTACATGAGGATCAACTTGGATAAGAGATATAGAAAATGCTTTTAAAGAAGGGAAGTATACAATAATGATATAAATTTACTGTGTCTAGCAAAGATATAAGAATAATACAATGAACTTCAGGGACTCAGAAGAAAGGGTGGGTGAGGGATAAAAGACTACACATTGCGTACCGTCTACACTGCTTGGGTGATAGGCACACCAAAATCTCAGAAACCACCACTAAAGAAGAACTTATTCATGTAAACAAACACCACCTGTTCCCCAAAAACCTACTGAAATATTAATTAATTAAATTTAAAACACAGATGAATAAACATAGATATAATTTTTAAAATAAAATTTATGGTGTCTAAATAGTTAACGTTATTAATATTTTGGTATTGACTGAAATATTTCAAGGACAATAGGAAAACATAATGTTCAGGTGAAATAGAATGAAATCTACAAATAAGAATAAAATTTGAGTTTACTGAATTTGTATAATGCAAAAAAAAAAGCTAGATCATTTTCTGCTTCTTCAATTTAAAGTATAATTTGGAATGAGAAGTAAACTTGCCATATCCATGTAGCAGGTAAACTATTAATTTCATGAAAGCAAACCTCATAAGAAACAGTGTTGTTTACTGATATGGAAAGGCACTCCACTTAGACTATGATACAGATGCTTATGAATATAGGGATTTTTGTGTAATACCACCAAAGAAAAGCCTGTTTCACAGAGAGAATCATGTTATTTGAAACTGCCAAAAACTTTGAAGCCTGGTGCCAGGTATTGCATAAGTGCCTCATTAATATTTGTAGACTGATTAGAGGAAAAAAGCACTTATGTATAAATAAGGACATGGAATATAGGAACATGGAGATAATTCTTTCACTCAGTATTTCAATATCATGTCATTTGGAGCCTGAAACATAAGTGAATAGAGAACTTGGAGAAATTCCAGAAAAATGCAATGAAAATGATTAAAGAGTTGGAAAATGGGATCTATAAATCATGACTACAGGAATTGGAGTTATTTAACGTGAAAAGGAAAGCTACATGAATGCACCAGATTCGTGTATCTGAAACTCTGAGATGGTGAGATTTGCCATGATCCATCCTACAGCTGTGCAAGCAGAAAGAAATTCAGAAGCAACAAAGATTTTCTCAAAGTATTACTATTATTTCTGTAAATATCTATTTCTCTTGTGATTTTCAAAAAAACCAACAGCAGCCCTGGAACAAGGGCTACAAACATTTTATCAAGTGCCACTGAGGGCCAGGCACCTTGCTAAGAACTGTGGAGAAAAAGGAGTAGGATATGGTCCCTAACCTCCAGGATGGTGGGGATCAGCGGAGGAGACAAAAGTGAAGAGATACTTGAAAGATGTCTGAAAATCTCCTGTAATCAAAGAATATGAAAAGTTTTTGAGTGGTTCTAAATTGGTACCATCAAGTTAATGTTGGAGGCTGGGGTGGAGAAGGAGCTGCTTCACCAGGGTCTTAAAGCTGGGAATGAGCTTGCTGGGAGAAGCTGGCAGGAGAATGGTAAGGCCATTCTCTGAGGGTGGCGGAGCAAATGCAAAACGTTCAGGTGAAAGACAGTGAGAGCCTGAACCAAATGGACTGGGAAGAGCATATATAAGAAATGTTACCACCTCTACTTTGCAAATGAAGAAACTGAGGTTCAAGGATCTTGGTAACTTATGAAACATAAGCAATAATTAATACTAGAGCTGGAATTTGAATCCACAATTCCTGATTTTCTACAAATCCCTGTTACTCATTTAGCCATCCTAGTATTCCATGATTTAGCAGACAAGCACTTCTCTCCATCAGAAATAAAGTTGTTATCAGGGCTGGGTATGGTGGCTCACACCTGTGATCCCAGCACTTTGAGAGGCAGAGGTGGGCAGATCACAAGGTCAGGAGTTCGAGACCAGCCTGACCAACATGGTGGAACCCCATCTCTACTAAAGATACAAAAATTAGCTGGATGTGGTGGCACGCACCTGTAATCCCAGCTACTTGGGAGGCTGAGGCAGGAGAATTGCTTGAACTCAGGAGGCGGAGGTTGCAGTGAGCCAAGATCACGCCACTGCACTCCAGCCTGGGAGCAGAGCAAGACTCCATCTCAGAAAGAAAGAAAGTTATCAACAGAAAATCCATCTTATTGAGTAATTTGGTAGGGGCGGAGGAGAAATGTCGTAGTCACACACACGAGTTATTTGTAAACATAAAGTATAATTTAGTCAAACAGTCATTTAATAGAGAATAAAGCTTTATTTGTTCTGTTACACCTCCCATCGTGAAGAGAGATAAACTGAAATTAGATCATTTTCAATTTGTTGTTTTAAATCAAAGTAAAATGCAGTATCATATTTGTGCTGTTAGGAAGTCCTTTTTGTTACTGCTCCTGCTGCAGCCTCACATCCTTCTTTTCCTTGTGTTTTAAGTGGAACTGTTTCTGTGGGCTGTGAATCAATGTAACAATATTAAAAAAAAAATTCTAGATTAACACATGCAAAATACAGGAGAGGAGTTAGCTTGGCGGTACAGGTAAATGGCAGGACCAAACAAGAGTTAGTGTATTGAGGAGTTTGCAATTTAATGTCTTCTATTATTACATATTTTTCTCCATAGTCTGAGCCTGCCAAATAAAATTACTCCTGAATTTCTGCATTTTAAGAATCTATTATTTTTTAAATCTCAGTTTTCTGTCTCAATAATTGACTGGAATGAAGAAAAAAATCTAGGCCTGTTCTTTTTATATCTATTTTGAAAGTTTCAGTAGGATAAACTTTACAGGAAAAAAAAATACATTGACCAAAATAAAACAGTACTTTGAGACACCCTGCTGTTTCTTAGAAAGTTCTCAAGCAATCTGCCAGTTAAAGAAGTTGCTCTAGAAGAGCTCATACCAATATTCCTACCTGACCACATCTTCAAAATGTCCTTCTTTTATTCTGCCCAATGTGATAAAATCACCTCAAAATTCTGTATTAGAGGATGAGCTCTCTTTGTTCAATTTCCAAGTGTCCTAACGGCAATTCTATCCCATTTGCAGGTAGCAGCACGAGGACGTGAAAGCTGCCCAATCGCCACACTCACTCTTCTGCCTCTCCTTTCACAGAGCTTTATAATAAATGAGGAATGCACAATCAGGCCTGGGGTTCCCATCTGCTTGTGATTACCTCTATGTACTTGCCTAAAGGAAGACACTAGAAAGTCACTGAAAAGCAAGACAATTTCCTAGTCATTAGTTTGAAAGAATCCTGGCTCCCCTGATATGATTTAGAACATGAACACCGTGACCTAAATGTTCTCAGAGGGTATTAGTCTCACTGCCCTGCCCCCTTTTGGGGAACTCCTGGGTTATTTTTCAAGAAAGAGTGAATGCTTCTAAAAGCAAATAGTTCAACGTATAAGCTTTAATACACATCTGAACTCTTGACTGCATGTCAAGCTAACCTAAAAAATTTAGAAATTCTATCGTATTCCATTAGTGAACACTGATCAGGTCTGATGCTACTGAGAAGAGAGTTGAAGGTTAGGGAATTCCAGCAGCTGATGTCCATACACTGGCAGGGAGATCACACAAGCTGGTCTCTGCAAGGACAGGTCTCCCAGGGTGAGGGTGGGAGGCAGAAGCTGCAGGTGCATGAGCCAGAAGAGCAGTATAAGCGCATATCCTAAGAAAAATAGCTCAGGTTAAAACTGGAGAAATACATTTGAACATACCATCTAGGTAAAGAGACCTTCGGGTAAAACAGGACCTGAAAAGAAGAGAGAGCAAAGGAGGGTGTTTGGGAAAATTGCATCAACAGGATTATATCCATCTTCAATGGTATACAGTGTGGATGAGCTAGATTTATTTAAAGGTTGTTTGGAGCTGAGCTTGCCCCATGAGATCCTCTCCCCCATCAGGGCTGAGTGTACCTAACCTGGAGTATATGCCTAAATCAGAGATGCCTTATCACACTGTTACTGAGGCTGTGTTCTTTCTGGTTCATGGATGAACGGGGTCCAAGGAACTGTTTGAACATATTCCATTTGCCTCAGAGAAAATTGATGTGAATTACTGGGCTCTATTGGAATTGGCAGGATTTCAGCAGCAAGGCCAGAGGCTGGTAAACCATAGTTGTGATGCACATGAGGAAAAGCAATGGAGTCAGCTGCCACAGGTACATCCCACTCATTCTTGGCCTAGGCAGATAATGTCTGTATGTCAGGACAAAAAGGTCACAGAGTCTTTAGGGTGAGTTGAAATTCTAGCAACTGCCAGAGTAACGGTGAAACCAGGAGGTACAGAAAGAAGTGGAAGGAATAGCCCAGGGATTTAAAAAAAAAAAAAAAAAAAAGCAGTGGAGTTTCATGTGTGAAATCCACAGGGGCTGCTGAGAGGACCAGTCATGTGACCTTTAAAATGTACAGTTTCGAATGTATTCCTCTCAGATCAGGTTGATATGCTTGCTCTGGTCCTTAGTCTGTAAATTTTGGAAAGGTGAATGGAAGTATAAATAAATAGCATCCTCCAAACTGGGATGTAAGTGATGCCAGGCTGTCTTAGGATCCAGGAGATTTTCTAGATGTACAGAGCATCAGGATACTGTGCCCCTGTTGGGAAGGTCTGGAGTAGATAACAAGCCTGCATCTGATTTGTTATGGAAGATGCCTGCATCAGGGAAGGCTAGGATATGAGGTGGTAAAAACGATGCCAAGATCTGAATGGCTTATAAGAACAGAGTTCATTTATCATTCAGGTGTATGACCTTTGGGGGTCACCTGGGGCACAGGAGGAAGTACTGTATTCATTCTCATTCAGGGACCGAGACCAAGGGAGATTTCCTCCATGTGCTGCTACACTCACCCTGGCATGAATGGGAGAATGTGGCAAATCATGCACCAGCCTTTAAACTTCAGTCCAAAAGGGGTATTTGTCATTCCTGCTCATATCTCATTAGCCAAGAGCATGTCATGTGGCCCTAAGGGGGCAGTGAAGTGCAATATTTCCACGTGTCCAAAAGGAGGGCTAAAAAATATTTCATAAACAGCACAAATGACTACCAAAATGCATACTTCATTAAGATGTCTCTTGGTGAGGGGAGGGTCTGAAATTATGGTGTGGCTGAACAGTAACTCAGGCATTGTCACCCTCACCTGATCTCACTCCTTTCTTTGACCTGGAATAGATCTTAAGTATCAATTTCTGTGATAAGCTGAATAATGCCACCCCTAAATATGTCCACATCCTAATCCACAGGATCTGTGACTATCTTACTTTATGTGGCAAAATGGACTTTGTAGGGGTGTTTAAGGATCTTGAGACAGGGAGGTTATCCTGAATTATCCAGGTGGGCCCCAAGTACTCACAAAAGCCCTTAGAAGAGGGAGACAGGACTGTGAGTCAGAGAAGATGTGATGACAGAGTCAGAATAAAAGAGAAATTGAGAGATCCTGCACTGCTGGCTTTGAAGAGGGAGGAAAAGGTTAGAATCCAAAGAAGGCAGAGAGTCTTTAGAAGCTGGAAACTATAAGAAAGCAGATTCTTGAATAGAGCCTCCAAAAAGAACATAGTCCCGCCTACACCTTGATTTTAGTAGTTAGAGCATTTTAGACTCCTGAACTCCAGAACTATAATTTGTTCCAGTAGCAACTGGAAACGAATACAATGTCCCAGAAAATGCGATGTAAGATGTAGAGGATCAGATGACACTAAGAGCCTGGAATAGGCAAAGTTGGATGACCTAAAGCTTTGTTGCAAAAACGCAGCATCTATACATGATAAGTATGAGTTCCATTCCCAGCACTCAAACCTATTGATCTGGAAGAGCAAGCAGCTCCAACTCCAAAGGTAGTTCCGGTAAGAAAAGTTATGTTTGAAATGAATACACACAACCTCAAATGTGCAATAAGACATGTTTCTTCTTGCTTTTCTTCCTCCTAACCTTCCCCTCTTCACATTTTCTCTTCTCAGCCTCAATTCCTTTCCATTTTAGTTGAACCCAGCAGCAGAAGCCAAAGCTGAGCAGGGTTCTGCCATTATTCAAACACCTTTAACTGCAGACTATTACAAAGTTTCAGCATGGGAGAGGATATTTTAAAAGCAATAGGGCCAACCACACATCCAAAATTTAAATCTGCTCCAAGGTTAATAGCCTTGGTGCTATTAACACCTTTGATGAGTAGGAACCCACTGCTTCTCGAGATAGTCTTGAATGGCTTGTTCTGAAATTTCATCTTCAGATTAGTTCGTTTTCATGTTGCAGTAATGAGGTTCTTTTGATGAAGTGGATGGAAGAAGACTGAGATCTAGACATCTTCCAGGTGCTAGAGTTCCCTATAAAAATAACCTACAACACAGGTTCCAGGGTAATGAAGGGAGAGGAGGAGAAAACAGACCCTGGGAAATAGGAAGTGTAGCATATCCCAGGAAAGAAGCAAGTCAGAATTGCTCTTGACCTGCTTCAGCGTGTTTCTTCATAACTGTGTAGGATCAAAGAGGCTACCTTTCAAAAATGTGTCCTAGAATAAATCAGCCCCATTGTTAAGTTATTGCATATGCAATAACATAGCAGCCACAAGACTTAGAAGTAACTGCCATTGTTTTTAGAACTAACTGGCCCAAACCTATATTTTCTATTCACTTCCCATCTAAATCCATTCCAGGTCTTTGTCTGCCCTGGTCCGGTTCTAACCCAGGAGGCTAGCTAACCTGGGGGGCTAACCCAGGAGGTTTTATCCACGAGGCTAACCCCAATGGCCAGCATCACGCAAGATCACTTGCCCTTTGGTTTCTGGTTGGATTTCGCCAATGGGAGACACTTACAAAATATAATACAGTGGGAGGAGATGAGATTGGGTGATTTATTCTCCTGCTTAGGCAAATCGATTCTGATAAATCACCCAGTTCCTCCCCTTAGCTTCAGTTAGCCTCTCATTCCAGTAACACAAATCCTTTTCCCTACTCCTTTAAGTCCCAGGAGGATAACAATTTCCTGTTGCTGTTCTTCCCTAGGTGCTTGAACAACCCTTAGTAGTCCTCTAAATTCTGCCCACACATTTGTAAGCTGCTCCTTTACTGAATTCTCTTTCAAATCCCAGTTGAATGCACCTTCTGTTTCTTGTCAGGACTCTGGCTAATAGACTGGTCTTTCTGCTTATACTGAAGCAGAATGGCCTAAAAAGTTATCATTTTAAAACAAGAGCCACATCATGTTATTCCTTTGCTCAACACACTCCAGTGGCTTCTCCTCTCACTAGGACTCCTAACAATGATATATGGCCCCTATCTCAACCTTATCTAACCAACCACAGCTTTATAGAACAAATGTTTTAATTGTCATCAAATGAAAGCACATAGTGATATGGTTTAGTTGTGTCCCCACCGAAATCTCATCTTGAATTGTAACTCCTACAATTCCCATGTGCCATGGGAGGAACCCAGTGGGAGGTAATCAAGTCATGGGGGCAGCTTTTTCCTGTGCTGTCCTTGTGATAGTAAATAAGTCTCACAGGATCTGATGGCTTTAAAAATGGGAGTTTCCCTGCACAAGCCCTCTTTTTGCTGATGTCATCCATGTAAGATGTGACTTGCCTTCCACCATGATTATGAGGCCTCCCCAGCCATGTGGAACTGTAAATCCAGTAAATCTCTTTCTTTTGTAAATCGCCCAGTCTTGGGTATGTCTTTATCAGCAGCATGAAAACAGGCTACTAGTCACATTATGCAACATACCTAAATACATAATTTCAAAACATATTAATATAATGGTCTAAGGAATAAAAGAAAAATATTCATAATAAATAAATTTCAGTTTCAAAATACTCAACACAACTATACTAGAAGACAAAATAAAGTGGTCAGAAGGTTGCATCCATATTCAGAACCACCAAAAACAAATACAGACATATTTAATTGGCAACTGACAAACTGGCAAAAGACAAATGGATTGCCATCAGTGACATGATTTTTCCTACATGGTTGTGCCAGTTAGCAGTTCATTGCCTTTCAGTTGCAAATCTATACTTCATTGCCTGCTCCATGAAAACAGAACTGAGTCCTTCAAATAATTTTTTTCTTTTCATAACGTTAACCTATGCCAGTAGAGGGTACAGGAGGTAGGGGTTTCCTTCCTGGTTTGAATGTGCCACTCTTTGCAAGGTCCTATAATGTCTTGGCTTTTACAACACATAGTTCTTGCAGCATTGGCAGCTTCTTCAGTGTCAGCTTCCTGCAGCATGACTGCTTCTCTGGGGTCCAGATCCTGCAGTGCATGCAACTTGCAGCTTCTTCAACATCCAGCTCCTGCAGCATGACTTCTTCTCCAGTGTTCAGCTCCTGCGGTCAATAGTGATCAGCAGCACCCAGCAGCCAACAGTTCCTCCAGCACACTCCTCACTCTGTGCGCACGTGTGTGTGTGTGTGTGTGTGTGTGTGTGTATGTGTAAGTTGGGGTCTCACTCTGTCACCCAGGCTGTAGTGCAGTGATGCGATCATAGCTCACTTCAGCCTCCAACTGCTGAGCTCAATTCTCCTGCCTCAGCCTCCCACATTGGTAGGACTACAGGCATGTGCCACCACATAGGACTTACTTGATTTTTTGTAGAGAGGAAGTCTCATTATGTTACCCTGACTGTTCTCAAACTCCTGCCTAAAAGGATCCTTCTGCCTCAGACCCCATCAAGTGCTGGTATCATAGGGACAAGCTACTGCACCCAGCCCTCTCACTCATTTTATAGTAGATTATTTCTGAGAAACATTTCCCAATGACTAGCTTTCCCCAACACCTGATTTTTTTTAATGTCCCAAGGGACTGATTCTCAGTGCTGAATCCCAGCAACTTCTTTACCATCCAATGGGCCATGGTCATGCCCTCTCCAACAAGTACTGGCTGTCAGCATGCAACCAACCTGAGTGGGGGGTCTTTCTTGCGTGTTCTCTCTCAGCCCTAGGGATAGTGGTGATCATATCTGCCATTCCTGTATTCTTTAAAATTCTCTTCCTACTGATCTGTCCCTTATTATTCTAATTCCATGTTATAGTTAATAATACATTATATTAAGTTTTTCCTATTTAAATTACCATGTGATTCATTTCTGATTAGATTCTGACTTATACAATTGTAACTCTGAGTAAAGCTTCTGAGAAAATAAAACCATTTTCTTTTATATACATAGTAGTTACATTCCTAAGAAATTCTGTAATTATAAAATGCTACCAAAAATAGGCCCTTTGTGGCCAGGCGTGGTGGCTCAGGCCTGTAATCCCACCACTTTGGGAGGCTGAGGCAGGAGAATCACAAGGTCAGGAGATCAAGACCATCCTGGCAAACACAGTGAAACCCTGTCTCTACTAAAAATACAAAAAAATTAGCTGGCGTGGTGGCATGCGCCTGTCATCCCTGCTACTTGGGCGGCTGAGCCAGGAGATTCACTTGAACCCAGGAAGCAGAAGTTGCAGTGAGCCAAGATCGCCCCACTGCACTCTAGCCTGGGCAACAGAGTGAGGCTCCATCTCAAAAACACACCTTTGTATTTATATGTAAAATAGAGTTAAGTTCTAGACACAGAAAACTTTAGTTTTTCACCTGTGTTCAGGGATTCCACTTACAGTTCTATAGATTGCGTCCAACACAGTCTCATAGGGCCATCATGCCCAGCTGTTACTTGTCAGTAATGCTTCCAAAGATTCTTCCATCCACATCCTGCACAATTATATGTAGCATCTCTACAGTACACAAATACTCATCCATATATTTGAAAGTTAGATGAGATATAAGACAATTCTTCACTGTGCCAGACGGTCCCACCTATTGCAGTACATCTAGCGTCCCTGTGCTCCACTCATTCTATGACAATAGCACACCCCAATCGTTCTGACAACCAGAATACTCCACAAATTTACAAACTGCCCCTCTGGGAGCAACAGCCAACACATGCTTCTTTTTTTTAATTTAAAATTTTTTTTTACTGTGTTCTTAAAATTTAACATGAAGTCTACCTTCTTAACAAATTTTAAGTGCAAAATACAATAACTGTAGGCACAAAGTTCTATAGCAGATCTCTATTATTCATTTATCTGATCTCATCTTTTAAACTCTCATTTTGGCTTGAATTATACCAATCTTCTTGGGATTTTTTTAAACAGTCCATGTTCTCTCATTCCTCAAGAGTCTTTACAACTTACTGTTTCTCTGCATGGGAACAGTTTTAGCCTTAATATCTCCAAACATTCCTTCACTGCCTTCAAATCTCTGCTCAAACATTACTTTATCAAAGCTACATAAATTAGTAATTCTGTATCCATACCAGCACTTCTTTTCCCTCTTATTTTGCTTTCTTAACATCACTATCACTGTCTATGACAGCATTTATATTTGATATATTTATTTTCTTTTCCCCTCACCAGCACTTCAGTTTCATGAGGCGAGGGACTTGACCTGTTTTGTTCACTATGGTATCCCCAGCACCTAGAATAGTGCTGTACCTGTGCTAGGAGTCCAGTGATTATTTGTGCAATGAATAATGACACATGCTCATAATAGCACTCATAATAACACATGCTCAGTAACAACACTTTTTCCCTTTATCCATGTCAATAAATTCAGTCATTTCACTTCCTCTACCACTTCCCAAAAGAAAAAAAGATCAGAGAGTCGTCAAGTTCTGCTTTAGAATATTAGATTACATTGATTTCTTGTATGAGAAGATGAATGCAGAGTAGTTTTCACATGAGAAGATGTGTACTTTCGCTAAGTTCATTTAAGATAAGCGTGCTTCCATAGAGGTTTGGAAGGAAAAGATAAGGATATAAACTGATCCTGGCATGACACAAAGCATTTGACATGCATTATCATATTTAATCTGTACAAAAATCCTGAGGAAAAAAAAAGAAATGAAAGCTATTTCATCTAAGAGAAAATTTAAGCTCATTGATATTAAGTAACCAGAGTGAAATTCAAAACCAAGTTCATCTGATTCCAAAATCTATGGTCATTTTACCACATGACTAGAATGAGACATGAAATATATTGAACACAAATGCAATTTCCCCAGAATTTGGGCATCATTTTAAAGGTCACAATTTCTAGATAAATATCCTGATTTATTTGCAAAAATATATATTCCATGTCATTTATGTGTATTTTCTAGAAACTCTTGAAAAATAAAGTCAACTCTTCCTTTTCTTTCAGTGAATTATGCAAGATTATGGCTTACTCATGGCAAACTTTTGTTTAAAGTCAACTTATTAATTGAAGCACCTATTCTGCTGAGTGAATTGCTTTGTTGATATTACTGACAGTTTATATTCTGCTTTTTTAATCGCTGTGTTCCAAAATAATCCATTTCTTTTGTCATACCAAGGCCAAGGTAAAATTATGAGACAGGTAGATTCTTCCATGCTCCTTTTCTTGTTAGAATTTGGCTAAGGGAGAACAGAAAAACAAAGGGAACATAGACTGCAAGGAGAGCTGTCCTACTCAACAACCTAAATAGTAGTAATCAGAATCCAGGTAGACCAATACCCATTACAGTAGCCAGTGCTCAGATGGCTTTTGGCCAGTGTTCTTATCCTTAGAAGTCAAAGAGATATTAATCACTCCTATGTGTGTTTTCTACCTTGTTATTTAATCTTCACAACATAAAGATTTATTTTTAGCTCCAATTACAAATAAGAGGCTGAGAACCTCAACTAAAGTTAGATATAAAGGAGCTGGAAGGCAACCCAGGTCCATCTGACTCTAGGGCTCATGCCCTTGGCCACTGAACTGTGGTGCAGGATAAGAACAATCCATACCAGAGAGGGAGAAGCATCACAATTCCCAGTGGCCAGTTTTTGGAAGCATGATCCTTAGCTAGTGGCTGAATAGGAAAGGGCTAGAATCTGTACCCCCACGGGGGAGCAAGACACAACCAAGTGTATCTAGGCCCCAGCTAAGTGTGTTAGGGTCCACGGCAGGCTCAAAATCTCATCCAGGAGCTGGAATGCTAAAGCAAGAAACAGACTCAGGGCCAGACACAAGAGTAAATCAGCACAGCAGGAGTAAAAGAAATGCATGTCAGGTATATAAATGCTAAGCGTCTTCCCAGGTACACCACTTCCCCAGTAACATATTTAATCTGGGATTCCACAGGCCAGTGAATCTCCTTCATGTAAGGCACTGAGCATGGCAGCTTGTAAATGGAGCTCTATACAAGGGCTATCCTGTGAAAAAGGACTATAGAAGAAGACTATAGAAAAAGGACTATAGAAGAAAAGGTCTTTCAACCCAGCAAAAATATCAAGACCCTTAAACATGTACCTTATTGACTTGATTCACTCAACTAATATTTCTTGAGTACACACAATGTACAAGACACTTTTTCAAGTTTAGGCTTCTGAGATTCTACTCAAATTCTTTTTTTGGGGGGGGGATGGATTCTTGCTCTGTCGCCCAGGCTGGAGTGCAGTGGCATGATCTCAGCTTACTGCAACCTCTGTCTCCCAGGTTCAAGTGATTCTCCTGCCTCAGCCTCCTGAGTAGCTGGGATTACAGGCACCCTCCACCATGCCTGGCTAATTTTTTATTTTTAGTAGAGGTGAGGTTTCACCATGTTGGTCAGGCTGGTCTTGAACTCTGACCTCATGATCTGCCGCACTGGCCACCCAAAGTGCTGGGATTACAGGCGTGAGCCACCGTGCCCAGCCAAGATTCTACTCAAATTCTAATAGTCTAAATATACAGTTTTGCGCATCCTCTTTAGATTTCCACCTGTTTTTAACTACCTATATTCTTGAGATATGTATCCTGAAATTTAACCTAGTAAGGGTTTTCCAGATAAAGTAAGAAAAGGGAACGCCAGGCCAGGAAATAGGTGGTATGAACAAATGTTCTGAAATATGAAAGATCTCTGGGGAAAGATGAGACGTACAAAGTGTGTGGAACATAAAGTGGAGAAGATGGTGCTTGCGGATGACAAAGTCACCATCTTTATTTTACTCTGTGGGAAATTTTCGGTAATGGAGGAAAATGATGTAGAAATAGTTGGAGTCAGGTGGGACTTTTGTACTATACCTCATATTACACTCATTCTTCCTGTCACTTTAGCATTGCAGTTCATGTTACTCTGTGGAGGAATGTGCTTTGAAATCCAATCACTTCAGTTTAGGATCTCTTCCAAGGAAGGTTTGATTTCTGGGAGAAAAATCTGGATGGATTCCCAGCTTCTCCTCAGTCTAACCTTCATTCACAGCATGGTTTCCTCATTCTCTTTGATTATGAATTTTCAGAACATCAGATATAACCAATATTCAAATGTAAGTTCAATAAACCCATCCAAAGCTAAATTAAAATGTTTTCACAATATTTCTCGTTTTAGATTGGCCATGTCTTGAACTTATTCACTCACCAGACTGAAGAGTCATCTCCTTTTGACCATCACTGCCATGCACTGCCCCTGAACAGGAGTGTGCAACAGGGAATAAAAGTGAAGGCTAAAATCCAGCATCAGCTCTGCTCTTCAAGTTGTGTAGCCTGGAAAAAAAGGCAGTGTACACCTCACAAATAAAGCATCTGGTATTTCCTATATGAAGAAACTATTTAGGCTATTAGAGGTTTTGGGGCTCACCAGAGCAAAACAGGCTTATACAACACATTTACTATTACTATTTCAACCAAAAGGAACAATGACAAAAGAGAAACAGTTTGTCTAGAAGAAAATGAGTTGAACTCCAGGACAGTAACAAAAATGCAATTTTGTATAAAATAATACAATATATGCAAATAAGTGCCTGCTATTATCATAAGAGCAATGATGGTTACTTAGCAGTAGTAATAATGTTTATATTATTATTATCATTTTGAGGGTATTAGGAGTATTTATGTAATTGACTTTTTTGAAAGTTGCAAATGAATCCATGGCTAATGTGCTGTTATTTCATCATAAATTGAATGTAATGTTTCTGACCTATTAAAGAATACTTAAAGTCATGATTTTTTTAATCTGACATAAATATGGCAAGGTTGTATTCGGACAGAACTGGGTGGAAAGGTACTCTTGAGTTTTATTTTTGTTAATTTTCAGGATGCCTGCAATGTTTTGTAATTTTAAATAATATACAAATACTCGAATTTCCCCTAATAGAAAAGACAGTCTTGATACTGGGAATGGGGGCAAGGAGTCTCTGGCACTAAGTCAAGTACCTGAGATCTGGTCCCGTTTATTACCTATGTGACCTTGAGCTGGTCAATTTACTACCTCTCTGACCAAGAGTTTCTCACTTATAAAATACAAGAATTGGGCTGGATGGTCTCCCAGCTTCTTTACTCTCAAATTTTATGACCAATTCTATTTTTTGACAGCTAAAAAAGATGGGGCTAATTTTAATGCATATCGTCAGTCCTTATATCTTGCATATAATGGATTGCAAATGCCTAGAAGCTAAAATGAAGGGTCAAAGAAGTGCCATCTGCTTCTATTACCGATTATATTACGAAGCTGCCTCAAGTTTGTTTTTTGTTAACATTTAGTGAAAAACAGAAGTTGGCAGGAAATGTGTTGTAAACAATGTCGCCCCCAAACCTTTATTGAATAATTCATAACCAGTATATGATAGAAGCATAATTTTTAAAACAGCGTTTTCCTCAATACCTGAGTGTTCTGACATCAGTAACAAACGATTTATTTGGCATTACTTTGAAAATTACAGTGTTTAAAGAGGATATCTCAGATTCAAAGTTATTTTATTCTTATCAATTTCCAATGAATCAATTTTACTGTACTACACTGGAAAAAAATATTTGCCATAGTTGACTACCCCCCTTTATTAGTTTTTATGTATCCTTTTTCATTTTTTCCAGCTTTAATGAAATATAATTGACAAACAAAAATTGTGTCCATTTAAGGTGTGCAACATGATGTTCTGATATATGTATGCACTGTGAAATGATTACAATTACACTAATTAACACATCCATTATCTCACATAGTTACCATTTGTGTGGGAGGGAGAGAACAGGACACTTAAGACCTACACCACCTTAGCAAATTTTCAAGTGTACAATACAGTATTATTAACTATGGTCCTCATGTTGTACATTAGACCTCCAGAATTTAATCCTCCTACATAACTGAAACTTTGTACCCGTGAATCAGTATCTCCCCATTTCCCCCAATCCTTGGTAACTACCATTCTACTCTCTGCTTTTATGAATTCTCCTTTTTACATTTTACATATAAGTGAGATCATACAGCATTTATCTTTCTGTAGCTAATGTTGCACTAAACATAATGTCCTCTGGGTATATCCATGTGGCCGCAAATAGCAGCATTTCCCCCTTTTTGAGCTGAATAATATTCCACTCTATATATACGCCGGATTTTCTTTATCTCTTCATGCATCCATAGATACTTAGGTTGTTTTCATATCTTGGCTATTCTGAACAGTGCTGCAATGAGCATGGCAGTGCAGATATCCCTTCAAGATACTAATTTCACTTCCTTTGGATAAACATTCAAAAGTGGAAGTTCTAGTTAGTTTTTTTGAGGAAACTTCCATACCATTCTCCATAGTATCTGTACCAACTGGTATACCCACCAACAGTCTACAAGTATTCCTTCTTTCCATATCCTCACCAACATTTGTTATATTTTGTCTTTTTGATAATAGCCATTCTAACATATATGATGTAATATATTGTGGCTTTAATTTGAATTTCTCTGATTAATGATGTTGAGAACATTTTCATATTCCTGTTGGCTATTTGTATGTTTTATTTGGAGAAATTTCTATTCAGGTACTTTTCTCATTTTTTAATCAGTTAATGGGGGTGGGGGTCTTGCTATGTGTTATTTTGTTTTTGAACTTTTATGTATTTCAGATATTAAATCTTATCAAATATATGGTTTGCAAACATTTTCTCCCATTCTACACATTGACTCTTCAATCTATTGACTGTTTCCTTTGCTGCACAGAAGCTTCTTAGTTTGATGCAATCCAATTTGTTAAATTTTGCTTTTGTTTCCTGTGCTTTGGGGGTCATGTCCAAAAAAATCATTGCCTGTAGCTATGGCAAGAAGCTATTTCCCTATGTTTTCTTCTAGAAGTTTTACAGTTTCAGGTCTTACATTTAAATCTTAGTCCAGTGTGAGTTGATATTTGTATATGTATAAAATGAGAGTCCAATTTTATTTTTTTGCATGTCAGTATCTAACTTTCCCAACACCAGTTACTGAAGAGACTGTCCTTTCCCCATTGTGGCTTCTTGACACCCTTTTCAAAGATTATAAATAGGTATCTATTACTGTAAACTTCCCACTTAGAACTGCCTTTGCTGCATCTCATAAGTTGTGTTATGTTGTATTTTCATTTTTGTTTATGTCAAGGTATTCTTTTATATCTCTTTTGATTTCCTCTTTGATGCATTGGTTCTTCAGGAGCATGTTGTTTAATTTCCACACATTTGTGAATTTTCCAAACTTTCTCCTGTTATTGATTTTTATTTTCATGTTCAATATGTTCAGAAAATAAATTTGATATAATTTCAAACTTCTCAAATTGGTAAGACTTGTTTTGTGACCAAACATGGTCTATCCTGGAGAATGTTCCATGCATGCCTCAGAAGAATGTGGATTTTGCTGCTGTTGGATAGAATGCTCTGTGTATATCTATCTGTTAGGTCCATTTGATTTCTAGTGTTATTCAAGTCCACGGTCTCCTTATTGATTTTCTGTCTGGATGATCTACCTATTGTTAAAAACGGTATGTTGAAATCCCCTACCATCATTGTATTGCTATCTATTTCTTCCTTCAGTTCTGTTAATATTTGCTTTATATATTTAGATGCTCTGATGTTGAGTGCATACATATTTACAATTGTTATAGCCTACTGACAAACTGACTCCATTATCATTAAATAATGATCTTCTTTGTTTCCTGTTGGCAGGTTTATTATTTAAAGTCGTTTGTCTGATACAAGTATAGCCACCTGTGCTCCCTTTTGATACCATTTGTATAGGATATCTTTTTCTATCTATTCACTTTTGGTTTATGAATCTCTTATAGGCAGTATAATGTTGGATATTGTTGTTTATTTTTTATCTAATTATCCATGCTATTTCTTTTGACTAGATAATTTGACCCATTTATATTTAAAATAATTATTGATAGGTAAGGACTTACTATTGCCATTTTATCAATTATTTTCTTTTATAGTTCCCCTTTTTTTCTTCCTCTTGTTCTTTCTATGTAATTTGAAGTTTTGTTTTGTTTTTATAGTGGTATACATTGATTTCTTTTTTGTGTGTGTATCTGCTGCAAGGTTGTTTTATTGGTTTTCATTTGTTTCTGCATTTGTAGTTATCATGAGGCTTACACAAACATATTAGTCTATTTTAAGCTTATAACAACTTAACTTCAATTGCATAGATAAACTCTACAGTTTTACTTCTCCATACTCCCCAGATTGTATTGATCTAAAAATTTATATCTTTTATATTGTGTAACCATTAACAAGTTACTATGGCTGTAACGTTTAACACTTGCTTTTTCATTTTTACACTAAATTTAAGATATTTATGTACCACCATTACAGTATTAGAGTATTCTGAATTTGACTATATACTTACCTTTACCAGTGAGCTGTATATTTTTACATATTTTCATGTTACTAATTAATATCCATTTGTTTTAACCTAAATAATTTACTTTAGCATTTTTGTAAGGCAGGTCTAGCAGTAATCAACTCCCTCAGCTTTTGCTTGTCAGGAAAAGTGTTTCTCCTTCATTTCTAAAGGACAATTTTGTATACTATGGCTGGTTGGCGGGGCTTTTTTTTCTTTCAGCATTTTAATGTATCATCCCACTCTCTCCTGGCAAGCAAGGTTTCTGCCAAGAAATTTTCTGATAACCTTACGATGGTTCTGTTGCATGTTATGAGTTTTTCTCCTGCTTTTCTATTGCTGCTTTCAAATTTGTCTGAGTGTTGATAATTTGATTATATCATGTCTGAGTATAATCATCTTGGGGCTCATTCTATTTGAGATCAAGCTTATTAAAAGTTATAAAATCTGATAAAGTGCTAAGGCAAAAGTTAACATATAAAAGATGATAAAGTGCTAAGGCCAGTCCACAAAAAACTATGTAACCGGCAACAACGTTGCACATTGCTAAATTCACTCCAAAGTTCTGCCTCAAGCCTTCTGGGTCCTGCATGTCTTGGGACTTCCAGAGACTTAGTTCCCTAAACTGCTCTGAGCTGGGGCCCTCCTGAGCTATAACCCCTGATCTCTGCAACCCCAGGCCAGAATGCTGAGCAGCCATTGGGAGTAGTACCTGTGGAGGCTCTGTTGCTAGGCAGCCTTCACCTCAGGAAAGTAAGATTTAAAACATGTGGACACATCAGTAATATTTACTGTCTTAATTTTCCCTCTTGTTTATACTCTCAGAGTCTAATTTTATAACACCTGACACTTTGCACTTTTAATGTCTTTCTAGTATTATTATTTTTTTCTGAGTCTTTTAGTGGCCAGTTTTTTAAACCCGATCTGAGGAATTTTAATATGCAATTACAAACGCACAATGGTCCATATATCTGGTTCTTCCTTTTCTGCCACGAACAAATTGAGCCCTGAAATCACCAATAATCGACCGGAAACATAATTGTTGGTGATTCATTGTGAATAAAAGAAAGGAAAAGGGTAAAGAAAACTCAGACATAGTGAAGCCATAATATCTTGAAAATGCATGCATTGCAGATCATCCATTCTTTTCTGGTTCATTCTCAGCTCCGATGTAATCTATTCTCAGAGCTTTTCCTAATCCCACCTCCATCTCCAGGCCTGTTATGGGAGTCTCTGTGCTTCTGTATTTCCTATGTCTCTCTCTATAATTGTCCTCACCATACGGCATTAAAGCTATCTACTTATATACCTATCTCTTCCATCAGGTGATAACCTTCTTGAAGGGAAGAACTTTGACTTATCTGTCCTTTAATCCCCAACACCTAGCACAGTATCTATATTTAGTAAGTGCTCAATACATTTTTATGAATAAATGAGTATCTATGAGGCACCAAACATTTTGCTGGATGTCTCATAAATATTCAGATTTATATGATATTAATCACATTTAATTCCAGCAAAAACCTTATGAGATAGGTATTACTATAGCCAATTTAAAGGGTTACCCTCAAAGGGAACTGAACTGGAACTGAAATTCAGGTGACAGAAAATGCAAAGCCCAGAGCCTAGCATCACTTCCTGTTGCTTGTGTGAGCTCTTGCCACTGCAAGATGCTGCATTATTCACTTTTTATTTCCCAAAATAAGCCATCTATTTGTTCTCTTCCATTAATAGGTAATCAAGAATCAGTAAGATTTGCTTGCAATTATCTTGTCTTAAACATTACACTTAAGAATCTAGTCAAGTACACATTCTTCTACTGATGTCCAAGTAACATCATTAGCCACGTAGCTTCAATATAATAACTTAATAACTGAGACATAACTCTTTTAGAGATCTCATGAGCTGTATAAGCTCATGTATAAGTTATATAGGCTACATATGTAAAGCCTTGTCTTTTTTGTTACTTATAAAATCTTATTTTCATCAGCTGTAAAAAGGGCCTAGAGACGATGTGAAGATTCCTCTGGCCCTTGTGGGTACCATCATCATGAATTAATAGATGAAATATAGTCTGCCCACATACTTGGAAAACACTGCTATTTGTATTCTCTATAGTCTTACATTTTTCATTCACAGGCTACAGGATCAGAAAAGAAATCTGGAATCATTAAAAATGACAGCAGAAAAGCAGAGCTCACCCATTTCCAAATGGCGACAAACTGATCAGGAGACCAAGTTTCAGGATGCTGGTGCCCTACACCCGAGAGCGATAAGATTAAAAAGGATAAGACATTGCTGCTAAGGAGAGGAACCACCTCAGAAAACTTGGAAAGTGACTCCAAGACATTTGGTCAGAGCATGGACTTCTAGTCAACTTCTCTGATCCAGAAGCGAGATGAGGTCAGCCTCGAGGATCAACATGAAGGCTCCGGGTTGGCATAACAGTATGAGACACCTGAAACGATACCCGGGATTGCTACCTCAGGCAGAAGTTGCTTTCATGGTATTTGAGGTCAAACCAAGCACTTTTATTCTTGGAGGCCCAAGTTTAGTCTATCATTGTTAGAAGGGAGTCATTCATATCAACCTTTGAATTTTTCACCTTTTGAATTTTTCAAAATTCTTCAAAATTTTTCAAAATTTTTCAAAATTTTTCAAAATTTTTCAAAATTTTTCACCTTTTGAATTTTTCACCCTTTGAATTTTTGCCTTCAGTATTCTCCATGGGATATTAGGGCCCATTTGGGGACTACAAGGAGGAATCCATGTTTCCAGATGATCTAGGAACCTCGTCCAAATAAAAAATGTTCATCCTTTTACTTGGCAATTCAAACTCTGGTGACAAGTCCAAATTCAGAGCTCAAAAAAGAAGTTGTTTCTATTTAGTCCCCTTGCCCTGCTGTAAACTTAAAATCTGGCTCTATCAAAGAATAACAAGTAATTGAACTCTTTAGATAAGTAAAACTTCTTTTTAGTTTTAGTGATTGTTTTAGTGAACAGAAAATTTTCTTCTTTAGTCCAACAGCAAGCAAGCACATTATCTCTCCCTCACCTTCCAGCTTCTTTTTCCTCTCTAATTCTTATTACTTTTTCTACATAATATTGTGTAAATGACAACAAGTTGAAGAAGACAGTGCTTAGCAATACCATATATCTGCGGCTTAAGATGTCACAAATTCAAACAATAAAAGAGGTTTTCTTACCACTGAGAAGAAATAGAAAAAAGAGTCACCCAAAAGATTCAAAAATATGCATATTTTACTAAAATTTTCTGAATGCCCTACTATGTTATGCAAAATTCTTTAAGTGTCATGATGACAAAAACTTTCTGAGTTGCAAATAACGGCAACAGAATTTAAACTAATACATGCAAAGTCAAAGGAATTCATTGGAAAACCTCTAAAAGGTTGCACCAAAGCCAGAATAAAGGATTCACACTAGTTTAGGAATAGAGCTGGGTCTAGGGTATCTTCCGACCCAGAAGAACCAATAGCCCATTAGTCCTTTCCCAGAGAATCAGAAAAAAGTTCTCTTCTCTCAGTAATTTATTTGTTTTTCTCTATCTGCTTCATTCTTCCTTCTAACTGCAGACATTCTTCTGCTCATAAGTTTACAGGATAGCATAACCACCAATAATCACTTAGTTTTATATTCTAGAGTATAAATACTCAGAAAGAGATATCTCCCTATTTTTCTCTGTTCCCATTCAAATTTCAGTCTAGACGCTTACGAGTCACCGAACTAAGTTAACCCTGAAGTAGACTTCAAGATAGTGAACTGTCAATAAAAAATATAATTTAACCAATGTCAGGAAATATAGAACAACATTTTCATGACATTTTTAAGGATGTGATGATAAAAGAAGAAATGAGATATTACATTAAAACCACAGGGTTTACATCTTTGAAAAGTACAATAGCTTGAACGTTCCTAACTGGAATAGCAAAGACCTATGACAAATGAAAACAGTAGGGAAACAAGAAAAATATTATTAAATATATGTGGGGGCGCATAGCAGGTGAGTATTGGACACTCTGGGATGCAGACACAGAGATGAGGTTAAGAGTGCAAGAAGTTTTTGAAAGGATAACACCTGTGAAAGATAAAAAGAGGAGGAAGCATCATTGGGGAGGTCAAAGCTCAGATCACAATGCAGATTTGACCAAATCTCAGCCAAACTAAAGGGAAGCTCTGCAGCAAAAATTGCCTGTTAGAGGAGGCCAGTGTTGGATAGAAATGGCCAGGGCCTAGGACCCCTGCCATGCTTAGTTATGAACTGGGGGTTGCCAGAGAAGAATGTAGCCTTGGCATGAAAGCTGAGGCAAGTCCCGAAAGCATTTGCAGCAACAAATGGTCCACTGACTGCACTCCTTGCAGATGAATAGCAAATTATTTCTTGAGGAGAAATTTAAGTGATACAACTCCACTTTAACAGTATATAAAAGTAGAATGACAGGAAGGTGGATAAAAGCAGGCATTCCCACCAGCAGAGAAAGCATTTTCATTTTCTTGCACATTTACCCTCATTGGATAATATTGACATTGAATATTATGTGGGTGTGGTATTATTCTTTAGATTTTCAAGATTACTGGTATAAAAATATGCATAGTATATTCTTGTGTGTATGTTTACATATATATATACTCTTCCATAACTACGGTTACATAAAACAACACAATGACATTTATCTTCTTTTTGTAACTGCACAGAATCCATTCTTTTTGTAAGAGCACTCTGTTTTGTCTTGTTTTGCTTTGTTTTGTTTTTTTTCCTGGGAGAATCATCTCTCTTGCATATTGTACTCTCAATGAAAGAGAAATGCCAGCATTTAGGCTAAATTGTGTCTTCCCCCTCCCCCACAAAAATTATGTTAGGCTGGGTGCAGTAGCTCATGGCTGTAATCCCAGCACTTTGGGAGGCCGAGTCAGGTGGATCACCTGAAGTCAGGAGTTCGAGACCAGCCTGGTCAACATGGTGAAACCCTATCTCTACTAAAAATACAAAAATTAGCCAGGTGTCGTGGCGCATACCTGTAATCCCATCTACTCTGGAGGCTGAGGCACAAGAATCGCTTGAACCCTGAAGGCAGAGGTTGCAGTGAGCTGAGATCGCTCCACTGAACTCCAGCCTAGGTGACAGAGAGAGACTCCATCTTTAAAAAAAAAAAAAAATTAATGTTAAAGTTCTAACCCCCTGTAACTCAAAATATATACGTATTTGAAGACAGTATCTTTAAAGAGGTAACTTAGTGGAAATGAAATCATTAGGGCAGGCCCTAATCCAATGTAACTGGTGTCCTTATGAGAAGAGGAAATCGGGACACAGACACGTGCAGAGGGCACAGGAGCAGAAGGTGGCCATCTGCAAGCCCAGGATAAAGGTGTGAATCAGATCCTCCCCTCACAGCCCTGAGAAGGAAGCAAACCTGCTGATGATGTCTTCCATCCCCATGAAGCGTGAGAAAATAAGTGTATTTAAGCCGCTCTATCAGTGCTACTTTGCTAGGGTAGCCCTAGAGTACAGGCAGTTTTCTCATTCCCAATACAAAAGAAAAGAGGAACAGATCCTTACCTCATGCTCCCAGGTGTAACTGGGGAGCAGGCACGTGATCTAAGCCCCACAAATCAGAAGACACTTCTGAAGATGCAGAATCTCAGAGTCACCAAGACAGAGGCATAGCAGAAATTATTCATGGTTATAGAAGGGGTGGTAGCTATGCTGGCATTGTGCTAGGCTTATTTTGGCTCTAAACAGCTTGCTATGCTCCCTAACTTCTTAGACATCACCCCCACCTATCATCTGCGTCATTTCTTGTGTTTATTCCCCTCCCCCACAATATCCCTCCAGTAAGTTCCCTAGATAAGATCTGATTCTGTTGGTTTCAACCAGGAACCACAACTGATACAGAAATAAAATAAACCAATTGGGCAACAAAACTTGGGGTGGAGACAGTGTTCATTACTGGGATAAAAAATAAAAATGTTATCTATCTTCCTCAAAACAAGACTAAATGAAAAAGCATTTCAGGAGGTGGATATAAATTGCTTTCTCCAGACAGAGTCTTGCTCAGTCACCCAGGCTGGAGTGCATGGCGCAATCTCGGCTCACTGCAACCTCCGCCTCCTAGGTTGAACCATTCTCCTGCCTCAGCCTCCCAAGTAGCTGGGACTACAGACACACGCCTCCACGCCTGGCTAATTTTTGCATTTTTAGTAGAGATGAGGTTTCACCACATTAGGCAGGCTGGTGTCGAACTCCTGACCTCGGTGATCCACCCACCTTGGCCTCCCAAAGTGCTGGGATTATAGGCATGAGACACTGTGTCCGGTCAAATTGCTGTTTTTAATGATTTAAAAAGCAAACTTTGAGGCATTACTGCTGAGACTTTTCCATAAAAATTATGCTGTATAGATCATGTCTGCTTTTTCCAATTTTAAACCATTCTTTATAAACTAAAAGTTTAATATTATTATTTTTTTTGAGGAGTCTCACTCTGTCGCCCAGGCTGAAATGCAGTGGTGCGATATTGGCTCACTGCAACCTCCACCTCCTGGGTTCAAATGATTCTCCTGCCTCAGCCTCCCAAGTAGCTGGGATTACAGGTGTCCACCACACACCTGGCTAAATTTTGTATTTGTAATAGAGTTGGGGTTTTACCATATTGGCCAGGATGGTCTCAAACTCCTGACCTCAGGTAATCTTCTGACCTCAGCCTCCCAAAGTGCTGAGATTACAGGCATGTGCATCACATCAGCTATACATTTCAATTTGCCTTCTTCCTCATTTCACTCTAGCAAGCCACAGGTAAAGATCTGTAAAACTTACTAGACTTTTCACAATTTGTTGTGGCATTTAAATTTTCGGGGGAGAAGTTTTTTTATTCATATTAAAAGGAAAAATACAAATCAACGTCTGCACAGACCAGAGCTCACAAATATAAAATCTCAGTATCTCAGAATTCTCAGTTTACACAGCAAAGTGTACGTTATCTGTATTTGATACTATTTAAATAATTATATGCTAAAAATGTTGATTAATGTTGGCATTCTACTCAGAAGTAAATCTCTAGTAGGGTAACTTTCCTTAGTCATATTTGTTGAATAATTTTTTCAGGGCCTCAACAAAGATATAGAAAGTGTCCTTTTCAAATTAAAGAGGCACAAAACTGAAAAAGATAACTAATATGTCAGACACAAGCTACAACTTAAAACGGCACTGACTGACACAGAATGAAAGACAAAAGGTGACATCTTAAAATTTCATGAATTATTTTGAAATCTTAAATTTACTACCAAAATTCCAATGACAATACATGTGTTTTCAAAATGTTCACGGCAAACCATCTAACTGAGCAAGGTATAAGGAAACTGAGGTGTAGAGAACATAGAAACAGTTTCCTATTTTTATAAGAACATAGACATATTTGTGTATAAATACAGGCGTGTGCATGTGTGTAAATGCATAAGATCAGGATCAGAAAGATAAGCACTAAATTGTTGAATGCTTAGCTACAAATGGGAATGTTTTGGAAGATGGAGTGAAATAAAAGAATCTCTTATTTTCTTATTATATAAGTTATGAAATTTTTACAGAAATAATTTTTATGTATTAATTATATAATAAAAGATTAATTAATCAAGTATATAAAGTACATGTTAAGAACTTCAAATTTCACCTTATACTTCAAGGTAAAATTTTTATGCCCAAATTACAGGAAGAATTAGGCCTGTCCTTCACTGAGCTCACCAAACCTCATAAGGAAAAATGTATTTGATCCTCAGAAGAATTTTTGCCAAAGTAAGGCGTCTGCAAGGAAGGAAAATCATAACGGTTAGGGGTTTCAAATCTACTTCATAAGTTGAAAGAAACTGAACTGATAAATCAAAGAGAGATTAAAGACTTTGCAAATATTTTAAATGACATCAAGCAAAGGGGTCAAAAGTTTTAACTAGAGGATACAATCATCATCAGTGGAAGCATAAGGAGGCAGATTTTTGCGTCACTATCAGAAATTCTAACAATTACAGCTGCCCCACAATGCAGCAAGTCATTATGAGGTAATTAACTCCCCATCTCTGGGTGGGGCTAGGTGACCATTTCACAAAGATGCTGCGAAGAGAACCCTTGTACTTTAGTGTTGTACTAACTATATAATGTCTAGGCTTATTCTCAGATAAATTTTATCTGGAGTACCCTTTCTTCATAGATTCAAATTATCATGCTCATGTTCTGTATTAGTTTCCAAGGACTGCCACAAGAAACTACCACAACTGGGTGGCTTAAAGGAGAAATGTATTGATTCACAATTTTAGGAACTACAAATCTCAATCACAACGCTGTCAGGGGCATGCACCCTCAAGGGCTCCAGGAAAGAATGCTTGCTATATTTTCTAACTTGTGACGATTGCTGTGAAACCTTAGTATTCCCTGGCTTTTAGATGCACCAGTCTAATCTCTGTCTTCAGCTTCATATGACCTTCCCTTCTGTATGTCTGTGTCTCTGTTTACTCTTATAAAAACACCAGTCATTCGATTTGAATTAATCCTAATCCAGGATAACTGCACTTAACTTAAGCAATTCCATCTGCAAAGACCATCTTTCCAAATAAGGTGACATTCGGAGCTACCAGTTGGACATTTTTTTGGGGGGAAGCAGGGAACACTATTCAATCCAGTGTGTGTTGAAATTATAAATTTTGCAACACTTTATTCTGAGTGAGTTGGTGCTGTGCTTGAAGCCCAATCTTACGCCCATAATTCTGAAGGTAAATGGAAAAACCATAGAGACTGGAAATGGAAGGGAAAGTAGAAGTACTGCACATGGAAGATGCAGAAGAACCTGAGATGAGGAGCAGAAATAAGTGTGGATGCATATCCTGAGATTCTTCTGAAGCAACAAGACTGCAGCAAAATACGAGATCTTCTGTAAAATTAGTGTGATTTTTTATAACTGTAATTTCAATATTCTTGGATGCCATTTACATGGCACCATGTATAATATATATGTTCATATTAGTTTGCTTTCTTTGTAATCAAAGATAATGTTACCAAGAAAGCAACCTATTAGTGTTTATAGATGTGGACTCTTGGCCATCTCTCTAGGAACAGCCATTTCCTGGCATCCCATGGCAGCAAATTATGGAGAGCTGGAATGATTCCCAGGAAATTATATTGAAATTTACTCTATTTTCTCATTAAAGTCAGACAATTGCAGTGTACAGCATAAATTATACCTCCATTTAAATTACATGTATTCCTTTAAACAAGGATGAATTCTTTCCTACTGTAATCTTCATAAGTCTATCTATAAATCCATAAGTTAAAGGAAGAGTTTTAAAAAGTATTTCCAAATTTTAGCATGAAATTTTGCAGTATGCTAGCATTATATTCAATCTTGTCTAATTGAGAAATGACTATTCCATATAAGTGATTTTTCTAGTTAATTGTCAGAAACTCCCAATTGAGTTTGTTTTCTTTGAAATCTTAACTATTTTTATGAGACTACCCCTTAAATGTATTAAACTGGCATATATTTCTGAGTAAAGCCTAGTATATTATATTTAATATTATTTTCCTGATTTCAATTGAAAAGTTATATATTTGCAGTGGGCCAAGTGGTGGCTCTGCAAAATTCATATTGTGAAACCTTGACCCCCAGTACCTCAGAATGTAAATGTAGTTGGAGATAAGGTCTTTAAAGAGATGATTGAGCTGGGAGGGGTGGCTCACGCCTGTAATCCCCAGACTTTCAAAGGCTGAGGAGAATGGATCGCTGGAGCTCAGGAGTTCAAGACCAACCTGGCCAACATGGCGAAATCCCATCTCTACTAAAAACACAAAAATTAGCCGGACACAGTGGTGTGCACCTATGGTCCCAGCTACTTGGAAGGCTAAGGCAGGAGAGTTGCTTGAGCCCAGGAGGCAGAGGTTGCATTGAGCTAAGGTCATGCCATTGTACTCCAGCCTGGACAACAGAGCCAGACTCTGTCTCAAAAATAAATAAAAATAAAGAGATGATTGAGATAAAATGAGGCTGTTAGGGTAGACCCTAATCCAAATATATAAGAAGAAGAAATTTGGAAATACAAAGAAACATCAGGTATGTATGCACACAGAGAAGAAAGATCGTGTTCTCACATTCAAAGCACAGGTCCTCACATGCAAAGCCCTGTTCTCACACAGCAAAGAATGTGGTCATCCACAAGCCAAAAAGACAGGCTTCAGAAGAAATCAAACCTGCCTAAACTTTGTTCTTTGACTTCTAGCCTCTAGAACTATGAGAAAATAAATTGCTGATAGTAAAACCCTCAGTCCGTGGTCTTTTGTTATGGCAGCCTGAGCAAACTAATACAATGTCCACTTCTGAAATCTGCAAATAATACCTTACATGGCACAGGAGGGAACAGTACTTTATATGGCAAAGATGTGATTAAGTTAAAGATCTTAGTGAGGAGAAAAGCAGGTCCAGGATTATGTGAGTAAGCTCAAAATGCCATTACAAGTATCTTTATAAGTGAGAAACAGGTGGGATTTAGAGACACACAGAAGAAAAGAAAGTGTGAAGAGATCTGCCAAAGAACGCCCACAGCCATTAGAAGCTGGAAGAGGCAAGAAGAGAATCTCCTCTAGAAGATCTGCAGGGAGCATGGTCCTGCCAACTTCTGGCTTTCAGAACCGTGAGAGAATAAATTTCTATTGTTTTAAACTACTAAGTTTGTGGTTATTTGTTAATAACTGCCCTGGGAAACTAACACAACAGTATATTCAATTTTGATATAGTCATGTCCTCATGACTCTTAGCATATGGAGAATTTCTAATTGACTCCAGACTATATTGTAGTTATAATTGCACTGGAGGTATCTGCTCTTTTTTGATACTATCACTGATAAATATGTTACTTTTATAATTCATTCATTTAAGACAAATTCATGTATCACAAATTATTTAAGAGTCGAAGTGTCTTATAATCTTTCCTTTCCTCAACTTTTCTAATCTGTTTTTTCCTTAAATGTATTAAATATAAAGCTCCACATATTTAAAGTTAAAAACTGGATTTGCTTTAAATCAATATTAGACAGCAAGGGGCACTCCATCTTCTATGTGGGGTAAAGTTTATGGCATCACAAGTATCATTTTTCTTTTTGAACAGCATTTTGCTTAACTTTCAATGAGTTTATTGTTATTTACCATATTTTTGAGGTTTCCAGAAGTCTGATCACCAGCTACTAACACATTTGTGTCAATTTATCAAAAAATTTTCTAAATAAATATTGTTTTATGTCTTCACAAAATGAAATTTTACCCTGCAAGTATGCTATTTAATACCTGTATTAATCCTTTCAGACCCTGTTTAAAATCTTAAAAATCTAGAACAAACACTTTAATTTATTTGAAGGCCAAGATTGAAGTTTGGATTGCCAATATACAAGTAAATTTATCTTCAGAAAATTATATTTGCTTCAGTATAATTTTAGCTAAACATAGAATTACCCAGTGCTCAGTAAAGAAAAAGTTCATTTGGAAAACAATACAGCTTAAAATTTTTCTGTGATATGTTAATAACAAAGGACAATCAACCTCAATCTCATAAATATTTCATATGTAGTTACTTGATGGCATGCACACTGCTAAGAACTGCCAGGGATATACAGATGAGTAAGACATCCTGCCTATAAGGAGTTAATAGTCAAGAGAATGGTTTGCAGGGAAATTGATGTCAAATGAATGTGGTCTTGTAATTTCACACTTTAAGTCTTCACCAAATAGGTCCCACAATTCTGAAAATATATCAGAGAAAGAAAAAAAAAGAAAAAGGTC
>PVKP010007657.1:0-38733 GCA_004027715.1 Plecturocebus donacophilus | reverse complement strand
GCTGAGACTAGAATAAGACTCCAACACCCGTGAAAGGATCCTGAAAACCCCTGTACCTAAAAACTACCTGGGGCCATACTTTATGCAAACCTGTGTATCTAAAGGAGACAGACCTGACCTCGAGGTCAAGAACAGGAACAAACTGTCATCTAGTTTGTTGACTGGATCTTCAATATTGTCACTGTCAGAACAGGACATGAACTCAGTGAATTTGGAAACAGAAAATCAATACCAAAAATCAACAAAAGAAAATTCTTTGAAATGTTCAATAAAATCGATATGCCTCTAGCCAGGTTAATTAAGATTAAAAAGAAGGATGACACAAATTGCCAATATCAGAAATGAAAGAGGGACATCACTACAGATCCCATGGACATTAAATGTATAATAGAGGAATATTATGAACAACTCTATGACCACAAATTTTGTAACCTAGATGAAATGGACCAATTTATTGAAAGACGCTATCTGCCAAAACTCACACAAGAAAAAATAAACAATTAAAATAGGCCAATATCTAGTAAAGAAATTCAATCAGTAAATAATAACCTTCTGATACAGAAAAAAAACAGACCTAGATAGGTTCACTGGTGAACTCTAACAAACATTGATTATACCAATTTTCTACAATCTCTTCCAGAAGATAAAAGCAGACAGAATACTTTCTAACCCATTCTATGAGACCAGCATTAGCCTTATACCAAAGCCAAAGAAAGATATTACAAGAAAAAACTACAGGCTAAAATGTCTCATGAACATAGATGCAAAAATCCTGAAAATAAATTAGTGAACTTAATGCTACCATATATAAAAAGAATTATATAACATGACCAAGTGAGATTTATTCCAGATATGTAATAGTGGTTCAATGTCCAAAATCAATTAATGCAACCCATAAAATTAACAGGCTAAGAAGAAAAGTCACTTAACCATATCAATAGATACAGGAAAAAGCATTTGACAAACTTAACATCCATTCATGATAAAATCTCTCAACAAACTAGGAAGAGAGAGGAACTTTCTCAACTGGACAAAAATTATCTAAAAAAAAAATTTATAAAACCCTACATCTAACTTCACACTAAACATTGAGAAACTTAAGTCTTCCCACTATGATCAGGAACAAGGCAAGAATGTCCCTTCTCACCACTGATTTTCAACATTGTACTGGAAGTCCTAGCCAATGAATAAGACAAGAAAAGAAAACAAAAGATATACTGAATAGGAAGAAAAAACAAAACTCTCTTTGTTTGCAGATGGCATAATTGTCTATGTAGAAAATTCAAAATAATTCACACACACAAAAATCTGAACTAATACACAATTATAGCCAGGTTGCAGGATACAAGGTTGATGTCCAAAAGCTGATCATTTTCCTATATACCAGCAATGAGCAAGTGGAATTTGAAATTAAAAACACAATGCTATTTACATAAACCTAAAAAATATATAAATAAGATCTATCTAGGAAAACTACAAAAGTCTAATAAAGAAATTTAAAAACAAAACAAATGGAGATATATTTTGTATTTATGGATAAGACGACTCCATAGTGTCAAGATATCATTTTTTTCCCAACTTTATCTGCAGAGTTAATGCAACCCCAGTCAAAATCCCAACAGTTATCTCATAGATATTCACAAACTGATGTAAAATTCTATATAGGTAGACAAAAGACTCAGAATACCTAACACTATATTGAAGAAGAGCAAAGTCAGAAGACTGACACTACCAAACTTCAAAATTTACTATAAAGCTACAGTAATCAAGACAATATGATATTTGTAAAAACAATAAGTAGAACAATGAAACCAAATAGAGACCCCAAAAACAGATCCATATATCTCCAACTGATCTTGACAAAGAAGCAAAAGCAATACAATGGAGAAAAGATAATCGTTTTAGGCCAAGCAAGGTGGCTCACACCTGTAATCTGGGTACTTTGGGAAGCCAAGGCAGGTAGATCACCAGAGGTCAAGAGTCAG
Organism: Plecturocebus donacophilus; assembly: GCA_004027715.1. NCBI lineage: Eukaryota > Metazoa > Chordata > Mammalia > Primates > Pitheciidae > Plecturocebus > Plecturocebus donacophilus. Next base: position 36,748 of record PVKP010007657.1, on the reverse strand, counting down.
AGACCAGCCTGGTCAACATGGTGAAACCCCATCTCTTCTACAAATATAAAATTTAGCTGGGCGTGGTGGCACACCCTGTAGTCCCAGCTACTCAGGACGCTGAAGCAGGACAATTGTTTGAACCTGGGAGGCAGAGGCTGCAGTGAGCCCAGATCACCCCACTGCACTCCAGCCTGGGTGACAGAGCAAGACTCCACCTCAAAAAAGTATATTTTTTTTTGACAAATGATACTATGATACTGCAATAACTAAATATTCAATGAATCTAGACACAGAGCTTGCATCCTTCAAACAAAAAAAAACCTCAAAATTGATTATAAATCTAAATGTAAAACACAAAACTTTAAAACTCAACTACTAGAAGATAACATAAGAGAAAATCTAGATGTTCTAGAATATGGCAAACACCAAAGGCACAATCCATGAACAAAACAACTGATAAGCTAGACTTCATTAAAATTGAAAACATCTGCTCCACAAAAGACATTATTAACAGAATGAGATGACAAGCCACAGACTGGAAGAAAATATTTGCAAAAATCTTTATCCTTTACCTAATATAGAACTATTACCCAAAAGATACAAAGAACATTTAAAACTCACCAATAAGAAAACAAACCAACATGATTTAGAAATGGATTGCTTGAGCAATCATCTGTCTGCCTGGGTGACAGAGTGAGACCCTGTCTCAAAAATAAAAGGTCGGGGGAGCAAAACATCTGAACAGACACCTCACCAAAAAAGACATACAGGTGGCAAATAAGCATATAAAAATATGCTCAACTTCATTGATACTAGGAAACTGCAAATTAAAACAACAATGAGGCACTACTATACACCTATCAAAAAATGACTATAATCTGAAGTATCAGTACCAACAAATACCGGTGAGAATGTGCAATAACAGGAATTCTCATCCATTGCTGGTAAAAATGCAAACAGTATAGCTACTTTGAAGACAGTATAGCAGCTTCTTACAAAACTAAAGATACTCATCATATGATCCAGCAATCATACGCCTTAGTATTTACACAAGGGAGCTGATAACTTGTGTTCACACAAAAATGTGCACACCAGTGTTTACAACAGCTTTATTCATAATTGCCCAAACTTTGAAGCAACCAAAATATCTCTTAGTAGAAGAATGGATACAACACTGTGATATACATAGACAATGGAATTTTTTTGCACTAGAAAGAAATGAACTATCAACCCATGAAAAGACATGGAGAAACCTTAAATGCGTATTACCAAGTGAACAAAGCCAATCTGAAAAGGATACATACTGTATAATTTCAACTATTTGACATTCTGAAAAAGGCAAAGCTATGGAGATATAAAAAGATCAATGGTTGCCAGGGACTAAAGGAGAAGGAGAGATGAGTTGCAGAGTACAGAGGATTTCTAGGGCAGAGATACTACTCTGTTTGATACTACAATGGTAGATACATATCATGATACATATGTCAAAACCCATAGAAGTTACAACACCAAATGTAACTCCAATGTGAATTATGGACTTGTGGTGATAATGATGCATCAACACAGGTTCATTGATTGTAACAAATGTGCTATCGTGTAGGATATTAATGAGGAAGGCTATGTATGTAGGGGCGGGATGTAAAAGTGGATCAAACGTCCATCAACAGATGAATGAATAAACAAAATATGGTATATAAACAATGGACTATAATTCAGCCTTATGAAGGAAGTTCTGACCACATGCAATAACGTCGATGAACCTCGAGAGAATCTATTAAGTTAAATAAGCTAGTCACAATAAGACAAAAACTATATGATTGCACTCATATGAAGTATCCAGAATAGTCAAATTCATAAAAACAGAAAGTTGAATGGTTGGTTTCCAGGGGCTAGAGGAAGCAATGTATCAGTTTACTATGGCTGCCACAACAAAATACCAAAAATTGACTTGTTTAAACATCAGAATTTATTTTCTTACAGTTCTGGAGGCTAGAAGTCAAAGAATAAGGTGGCAGGTTTGCTTTCTGCTGAAGCCTCTTTTCTTGACTTTCAGATGACTACCTTCTTGCTGTGTCCTCATATGGTCTTTTCTGTGTGTATGCATGCATCGCTGGTGTCTTTTTTTGTGTTCAATTTACCTCCTCTTAGACACTGGTCAGATTGAATTAATGCCCACCCTAACAGCCTCGTTTTAACATAATCACCTCTTTAGAGACCCTATCTCCAACGACAGTCACATTTTAAAATACAGGGGTTAGAACTTCAGCATATAAATTTTGGAGTGACTCAATTCATCCCACAATGGAGAAATAGAAAGTAGTTGTTTAATAGCATAGAATTTCAACTTTACAAGATGAAAAAGTTCCGGAGATCACTTGCAAAGCAATTTGAATATACTTAACACTACTGACTGTACACTTAAAAATGGTTAAGATGTAAATTATATGTGTATCTAACCACAATTAAAAATACTAAGTTTTCAAAAAGGTTAAAATATACCAGATTGAAGACAACAGAGGAAAGAACCAAGGAAACTGAAGCCAAATCAATAGAAATTGCTCACCTGAACAACAGAAAAAATTAACTGCAAATAAACAAATAAAACCCCAGAGTCTTGGGGACCTATGGGATAAGATCCCAAAATCTAATGTTTTTATTTTTGGAGTCCAATAAGGAGAAAAGAAGTCAAGATGGAAAAAAAAAGTGAAGCTGAAAATAATATTTAAAGGAAAAAGTTCTAGTGTCTGATAGCATGGTAGGGTGACTACAGTTAATAAAAATATATTATATATTTAAAAATAGCTAGAAGAGAACATTTAAAATGTTCCCCACACAATTAAATGATAAATATTCAAGGCGATGGATACACTAAATACCCTGACTTGATCATTACACACTGTTTGCATGTTGATATGCAAACATGCATATGATATGTAATGATCTATATCAGAATATCACATGTAAAAGATAAATGTGTATAAATATTATGTAGCAATAAACAACAAAATGAAAATGTTCACAAATAAAATCCACAAATGTGTAAAAAGAATTATGCTCCATGACCAAGTTAGATTTATTCCAGGTATACAAAGCAGGTTCCTCATTTGAAAATCAATTTAATATATCAGATCAACAAGATAAAACTTTTTTAAAAAATGGTCTATCAATGGATGCAGAAAGAGCATTTGGCAAAATCCAATACCTATTGATGACAAAAACTCTCAGCAAACCAGAAGTAGAGAGGAATTTCCACACCCTGATAAAAATCATTTTTTAAAAAACAAAAACCTACAGCTAACATCATACTTAATGGTGAAAGAGTGAATGTTTTCTGAGATTAGAAACAAGGATGTCTATTCTCACTGCTCTTACTCAACATATTACTGAAATTTTTAGCCAGCACATAAGGGAAAAAAATGAAAAGAAAGAAAATAAAAGGCATATAGATTGAAAAGGATGAAATAAAAAGCCCTTTCTATTTGCAGATGGATATGACTGCCTACATAGAAAATCTCAAGCAATCCACCAGTAAACAAATAAATAAAACCTCAGTACTAAATAATTTAGCAAAGTTTCAGAATGCAAAATGAACACATAAAAATCACTTGCGTTCTTGACAATGATACTGACAATGATAATGCAGAAACCAAAATTTAAAACACATTACCATTTTTAACTATTATAAATGAAATGAAATATTTAGATATAAATCCTTTTTTGAAGTACAGAATCTGCATGCTGAAAATCAAAAAAATGCTGATGAAAGTAATCAAAGAAGACCTAAATAGACATTGTGTGTTCATTGATTAGAAGACTCCAAAAAGATATCAATTTTCTTCAAATCGATCTATAATTTCAATGTAATTTCTATCAAAATCATAGCAGAGCTTTTGTATCATAGACGAGTTTATTTTAAATTTTATGTGGAAAGGCAAAAAACCTAGAATAGCTAAAAACAATTTTCCAAAAGAAGAATGAAGTAGAAGGAATCACGCTACATGCTGTTGTCTTCCTATATAGCTACAGTGCTTAAGATGGTATGGTATTGGCATTTTAGACATAGATCTATGAGATGAGAATTAAGGAACCCAGAAATAGACCCACACAAATATGCCCAACTGATTTTTTAACAAAGGTTTAAAATTAATGCAACAAATGGTGCTGGAGCTTTTTAGCATTCATTGCAAAAAAAAAAAAATGACCTATCACTATCCAAACTTATATCTTAGATAAAATATAACTCAAAATGGATTATGAACAGTAAACAATAAACAATTCAACTAGAAAATGGACTAAAGGCTTGAACAGATATTTCACTGAAGAGAAAACAGAGCTAACAAGCACATGAAAAGACTTTCAACATTTTTAGCTATTATTAGGAAAATGCAAATTAGAGTTACAGTGAGATGTCACTACATACCTCTGTGAGCGACTAAAACAGAAAGTATGATAGCACCAGATGATGGTGCGGCAGTAGAGACCCTGGACCACTCATACTCATGTTGGAAACATAAAATGGTACCGCTCATGGCACAGCATCAGAACACATTCTTAGAGTTCCGGTTTTCATAAACCCCTATCTACTTCTGGTGACCAAGGATTTAATTTCTTTCTTATGAGTTCGGATCAACATTTAATTCTGCATTATCTTAGTCTTCCATTTTACAGGAACCAGAAAAACTTGTTTGAATTTCCTAATACATACATACATACGTATCAAGCAAAACTCTACATATTTAAAAAATAAAGTTTTTTTAAATTCATCTATCTGTGTGTGTATACCCACACACACACATAATTTTTTTAATGCAGTTTTTCTAAGAATAAAGATTTTGCTTATTTTTATTTTGTTCTTTTTACCTTTCTAAATTTAAAGCATGGGGGCGCGTGGAGCAGCGCCAAGACGGCCAAGAGAAGCCAGCAGCGGAATGCAGCTCCCAGCGAATGAGACGCAGAGGTCCAGAGGCCTGCACGATTCCAAACAGGGTGCCGGGTTTCTTTCTGTGGGACAGATAGGGCTCTGAAAATAGGCCCAGGCAAGGAGCTGCAGGGCAAGAGACGCCGAGGGGGCACCTCCAGACAGTGGAGGGCGCGTCTCCGCCTGAAACGTGTAGCCGCCTCGGAGGAGGGTTGCGGGACTTAACCCCCTCGGTGCCCCAAATCGGATTCTGTGCTTACCTCAACCCTCCTGCAACCCAAGGTCCACGGGAGCCCTGCCAGACACTGGGGCGCCATGGGTAACCCTGCAAATCTGGGCAGCTGCTACCTCCGGCCCCGCAAGTCGTCCCAGGGACCTGGGCAGGAGTTTGGACTAACGCCAGCGGGATGGACCGTCCCACAGAGGGAGGCCGAGTTGAAAGCGGGAAACAGACCATAAGGCCTGGCAGGGAGCACCTCCACAGAAGTTAAACTGAAGCCCTCACTAGAGAGCTTGGCAGCAAATACACCAGCTTCACCCCAACCAGGAAGACCCAGCTGAGGAAGGAGAGACGCCATTGGGAAGGCGGGGCCCATCTCAGCTGCAAACACTCCCGGGAAGGACCACCCACCGAGCCACCTCACTGAAGCCGAGAGAGCCCAGCAACGCCCTCTACAGGCCAGAAAAGATACAGCTCCAACCTCAACAGGAAAAACAACCACTCAGACTCCTCCTGAAATCACCAACTTTAAAGATTAAAGGGAGATAAATCCACCAAGACGGCAAAAAAAACAGTGCAAAAAGGATGAAACCATAAAAGGACAGAACAGCTCTTTTCCTCCCAGGGATCAGAACTCCTCACCATCAAGGGAACAAAAAAAGAGAATTATCTGACAAATCAGAAGGCGGGTAATAACAAACTTCACCGTGTTAAAAGACCATGTTCTAACCCAATGCAAAGAAACTAAGAACCTTGAAAAAAGGTTAGATGAAATGCTAACTAGAATAACCAGCTTAGAGAAGAACATAAATGACTTGATGGAGCTGAAAAACACAGCACAAGAACTTCGTGAGGCATACACAAGTTTCAACAACAGAATCGATCAAGCAAAAGAAAGGATATCAGAGACAGAAGATCAAATCAATGAAATAAAATGAAAAGGCAAGATTAGAGAAAAAAGAGTGAAAAAAAATGAACAAAGCCTCCAAGAACTATGGGATTATGTGAAAAGACCTAATCGACACTTGATCAGCATACCTGAATGTGATGGCAAGAACGAATCTAAGTTGGAAAACACTCTTCAAGATATTATCCAAGAGAACTTCCCCAGCCAAACAAGGCAGGCCAACATTCAAATCCAGGAAATACAGAGAACACCACAAAGATATTCCTCAGGAAGAGCAGCCCCAAGGCACATAGTTGTCAGATTCACCAGAGTTGAAATGAAGGAAAAAATCCTAAGGGCAGCCAGAGAGAAAGGTCGAGTCATCCACAAAAGAAAGACCATCAGACTCACAGCGGATCTATCGGCAGAAACCCTGCAAGCTAGAAGGGAGTGGGGGCCAATATTCAACATCCTTAAAGAAAAGAACTTTCAACCCAGAATTTCATATCCAGCCAAACTAAGTTTCATAAGTGAAGGAGAAATAAAATCCTTTATGGACAAGCAATTGCTGAGAGATTTCGTCGCTACAAGACCTGCCTTACAAGAGCTCCTGAAGGAAGTACTAAACATGGAAAGAAACGACCAGTACCAGACACTGCAAAAATGTACCAAATGGTAAAGAACAATGAAGCAATAAAGAAACCGCATCAACTAACGGGCAAAACAACCAGCCAGTAACAAATTGCAGGATAAATTTAAACATAACAATATTAACGTTGAATGTAAATGGCCTAAATGCCCCAATCAAAAGACACAGACTGGAACTGGATAAAAAGTCAAGGCCCACCATTGTGCTATATTCAGGAGACCCATCTCACATGCAAAAACTCAGACTCAAAATAAAGGGATGCAAGAAGATTTACCAAGCAAGTAGAGAGCAAAAAAAAGCCAGGGTAGCAATCCTAGTCTCTGATAAAATGGACTTTAAACCAACAAAGATCAAAAGAGACAAAGAAGGGCATCTCATAATGGTAAAAGGATCAATGCAACAAGAAGAGCTAACTATCCTAAATATATATGCACCCAATGCAGGAGCATCCAGAGACATAAAGCAAGTTCTTAAAGACCTACAAAGAGACTTAGACTCCCACACAAAAATAGTGGGAGACTTTTAACACTCCACTGACAATATTGGACAGATCAACGGGACAGAAAATCCACAAGGATATCCACGACTTGAACGCAGATTTGGACCAAGCAGACCTAATAGACATCTACAGAAAACTCCACCCCAAATCCACAGAATACACATTCTTCTCAGCACCATATTGCACTTACTCCAAAATTGGCCACATAATTGGAAGTAAATCACTCCTCAGCAAATGCAAAAGAACAGAAATCATAACAAACAGTCTCTCAGACCACAGCGCAATCAAATTAGAATTTAGGATTAAGAAAAGCACTCAAAACTGCACAATCACATGGAAACTGAACAACTTGCTCCTGAATGATGAATGGATAAACAATGAAATGAAGGCAGAAATAAAAATGTTCTTCCAAACCAATGAGAATGAAGACATACCGTACCAGATCCTATGGGACACATTGAAAGTAGTGTCTAAAGGGAAATTTATAGCAATAAATGCACACATGAGAAACAAGGAAAGATCTAAAATCAATGTCCTATCATCAAAATTGAAAGAACTAGAGGAGCAAGATAAAAAAAAAAACTCAAAAGTATGCAAAGATGAGAAATAACTAAGATCAGAGCAGAACTGAAGGAGATAGAGACACAAGAAACCCTTCAAAAAATCAATAAATCCAGGAGCTGCTTTTTTGAAAAGATCAACAAAATAGACTGCTAGCTAGACTAATAGAAAATAAAAGAATAATCAAATAGATGCAATAAAAAATGATAAAGAGGAGATCAGCACCGATTCCTCAGAAATACAAACTACCATCAGAGATTACTACAAACAACTCAATGCATATAAACCAGTAAATCTGGAAGAAATGGATAAATTCCTGGACACCTGCACACTACTAAGACCAAGCCAAGAAGAAGTTGAAACCCTGACTAGACCAATAACAGGGTTTGAAGTCGAGGCAGCAATTAATAGCCTACCAACCAAAAAAAGTCCAGGTCCAGATGGGTTCACAGCTGAATTCTACCAGACATACAAAGAGGAGCTGGTACCATTCCTGTTGAAACTATTCCAAACAATACAAAAAGAGGGAATCCTCCCTAACTCTTTCAATGAAACTAACATCCTGATACCAAAATCTGGCAGAAACACAACTAAAAAAGATAACTACAGGCCAATATCCATGATGAACATTGATGCAAAAATCTTCAATAAAATACTGGCAAATCAAATCCAACAGCAAATCAAAAAGCTGATCCACCACGATCAAGTAGGCTTCATCCCGGGAATGCAAGGCTGCTTCAACATACGCAAATCTATAAACGTAATTTACCACATAAACAAAACCAAAGACAAAAACCACATGATTATCTCAATAGATGCAGAGAAGGCCTTCAACAAAATTCAACAGCCCTTTATGCTAAAAACTCTCAATAAACTAGGTATCGATGGAATGTATCTCAAAACAATAAAAACTATTTATGACAAACCCCTAGCCAATATCATACTGAATGGGCAAAAATTAGAAGCATTCCCTTTAAAAACTGGCACTAGACAAAGATGCCCTCTCTCACCACTCCTATTCTATATAGTATTGGAAGTTCTAGCCAGAGCAATTAGGCAAGAAAAAGAAATAAAGGACATTCAATTAGGAAAAGAAGAAGTCAAATTGTCCCTATTTGCAGACGACATGATCGTATATTTAGAAGACCTCATCATCTCAGCCTGAAACCTCTTTAAGCTGATAAGCAACTTTGGCGAAGTCTCAGGATACAAAATCGACATGCAGAAATCACAAGCATTCCTATACACCAATAACAGACAAACAGAGAGCCAAATCATGGGTGAACTCCCATTTACAATTGCTACAAAGAGAATAAAATATCTAGAAATACAACTAACAAAGGATGTAAAGGACCTCTTCAAGGAGAACTACAAACCACTGATCAAGGAAATAATAGAGGACACAAACAGATGGAAAAACATTCAATGTTCATGGTTACGAAGAATCAATATTGTGAAAATGGCCATATGGCCCAAAGTAATTTATAGATTCAATGCTATCTCTATCAAGCTACCATTGAACTTCTTCACAGAACTGGAAAAAACCACCTTAAACTTCATACAGAACCAAAAGAGAGCCCGCATAGCCAAGACAATCCTAAGCAAAAAGAACAAAGCCAGAGGCATCACACTACCTGACTTCAAACTATACTAACAAGGCTACAGTAATCAAAACAGCATAGTATTGGTACCAAAACAGAGATATAGACCAAGGGAACAGAACAGAGGCCTCAGAAACAATGCCACACATCTACAACCATCTGATCTTTGACAAACCTGACAAAAACAAGCAGTGGGCAAAGGATTCCCTGTTTAATAAATGGTGTTGAGAAAATTGGCTAGCCATGTGCAGAAAGCGAAAACTGGACCCCTTCCTTTCACCTTATACAAAAATTAACCCCAGATGAATTAAAGATTTAAGCATAAGAACTAACATCATAAAAACCCTAGAAGAAAACCTAGGCAAAACCATTCAGGACATAGGCACAGGCAAGGACTTCATGATTAAAATACCAAAAGCAATGGCAACAAAAGCCAAAATAGACAAATGGGAACTAATTAAACTTAAGAGCTTCTGCACAGCAAAAGAAATCATTAGAGTGAACTGGCAACCAACAGAATGGGAAAAATTTTTTGCAATCTACCCATCAGACAAAGAGCTAATATGCACAATCTACAAAGAACTAAAGCAGATTTACAAGAAAAAAACAAAGCCATCCAAAAGCAGGTGAAGATATGAACAGACACTTTTCAAAAGAAAACAAATATGCAGCCGACAAATATTCGGCCAACAAACTTATGAAAAAATGCTCATCAAATGCAAATCAAAACCACACTGAGATACTATCTCATGCCAGTTAGAATGGCGATCATTAAAAAATCTAGAGACAACAGATGCTGGAGAGAATGTGGAGAAATAGGAACACTTTTACACTGTTAGTGGGAGTGTAAATTAGTTAAACCATTATAGAAGACAGTGTGGCGATTCCTGAAGGACCTGGAAGTAAAAATTCCATTTGACCCAGCAATCCCATTACTGGGTATATACCCAAAGGATTATAAATCGTTCTATCATAAAGACACATGTACACATATGTTCATTGCGGCACTGTTTACGATAGCAAAGACGTGGAACCACCCCAAATGCCCATCAATGATAGACTGGACAAGGCAAATGTGGCACATATACACCATGGAATACTACGCAGCCATAAAAAACAATGAGTTCATGTCCTTTGTAGAGACATGGATGAACCTAGAAACCGTCATTCTCAGCAAACTGACACAAGAACAGAAAACCAAACACTGCATGTTTTCACTCATACGCGGGTGATGAACAATGAGAACACTTGGGCACAGAGAAGGGAACAACACTCACAAGGCTAGGTGTGGGTGTTCGAGGGGAAAGGAGGGGAGGGACAGCCAGAGGGTGGGGAGGATGGGGAGGGATAACACCCTGAGAAATGCCTGACATAGGCCACGGTGGGACGGGGGGATGGAGACAGCAAACCACCATGGCATGTATGTACCTATGCAACAATCCTGCAGGATGCAGGATGTGCACATGTACCCCAGAATCCAAATACAATTAAAAAAATAAATATACCATGTAAAAAAATTTTAAATATAAAAATAAACTATTTTTAAAAATAAATAAATGCATTTGATATCAACAAAACCTTCAGGAGCTAAGATAATTCCTACATTTATCGTCTTTTATTTAGCTTTTAAAAATGACAAAAAATCCAAAATTTCTTTCCCACCTCTTTATTTCCATTCCTCAACATTATCCATATGTTAATTTTTCATTAATCAAAGTAGGACTTGGATCTTTTAAAGCCTACCTTGAAGTATGTTACCAGTTCTATTAAACCAGTCATTTCCTAATTTCTTAAAATCTTTTCCAATTTTATGCCTCAAAAAGAAGTAATTATCTAAATTCTGGAAGGCACCTGAAGACAGAAATACTGGCCAAAATTAATTAAATGATCCCACTGTGTAAAGCTCTTTTGCTCCCTTATGGAAATTTTGAGTTATATGTAACACTGTTTTAAAAGCACAAATCGCATGGTAAAATTAGACTAAGGGAGTACCATCATATCAATTTTTACGTTGTCCTTAGTTCTGCTATTTTAACTTCTGTCCTCTTATTCGTAGACTTTAAGACTTAAAAGCTCATTATAAAAGATTTCAATCCCAATTTTTCTGATTTTAACACTCCCCAGAAGTGTGAAGTTCCTTCCTTTTTATTCCTACTGTGGGGGCATAACAGTTATATTATTTCTAGTGAATTTTCCCAATGTTAGCATTCAGTCTGAATCAATTCAGATAACAAATCTTTGTGCTATATCTACACTCAAAACTAGACACGTAATTTTCAAGATACCATATTTTAATCAGTCATCAGGGGACTCTTATCTCTCTCCAGTCTGGCTGTTTCCGAGGTAATTGGAATTAACAGAGAACTGAGGTGATTCCCAGTCTAATCTCAATGTTAGTGAATTAGTATGTCTAAAATTGTAGATATAAAATGACCCTGAACATCTAACCGCAGAAGTGGTGGCCTGAGACCAAGTTTGAATATTCTTATAGAGAGAACACTTTATAGGCTTACCAAGGATGGAAGAAAAAAAAAACAAAAAAACAGTGCTTCTACTTTTCACAGGAAAAATAACAAAAGGGTCATCCATATGTCCTAGACTAATCCTAAATATTCATCCTGTATCATTGTCAGAATAGCCAGTCAAAGAATAGCACCAGGTCAGTATTTTTCAGCTTCTTTGAGGTAAGTATATCTTCATCAGGAGCTGAATCCCTAGTAGAGAATTAGAAGGTCTTCCCTTGTATATCCACTGTACAGATTGTATCAAGTTATTGCAAATGGGAAAATGTCTTTTGAAAACAAGATGATAAGCGCTGAGAACAGAGTTTTACATTTATGAAGTCCTCAATTAATATTTATTGAAGTTAACTGAGAGATTAAATTGAGCCAGGGTCAGTATGTCAATAAAAATTTAAGAACTGGGGTGGAGGGGTGGAGGGCAGAAATAGCCCCTAACGTGTAGTGTTGCAGATTTCTGTGATGAAATATTTGCACCATCGTTAGTGCTTCCAACATGGAACTGGGAAGAGATGCTAATGAAGAGCTCTCACTGGCTGGTGGTGTGGCTGGTTCCAGTACTCCACGGTGAATAAGACACAAAAAAGTCAGTCAGGAAATATGGGTTAAGTGCCTTTTAGGTGCTGGGCTATACCTTGACCATCATGAGTAATTTAGGGACAAGAGATATGTTTCATTCACCTCTGCATATTCCTTCAGAATGTCAAATATGGTGCACATTACATAGTAGATGCTCAAAACATATCTGTGGACAGAACTCGTAAATGCACTTTTCGCTGACAGCATTCATGCCTGGAGTTCTGCCTGGCTCCTTCAAGATTCACCCCAGCGTACACTTCAGCCTATATTTTTCAACCCCTATCACGACTAACACTGATGCCCAGCCAATGTTTATTTCTTCTCCTGGTCCTGCCAGCTTGTCAGTTAACCCAGCTCTTCTCAGCTTGCAGTCTAAGATCCCTCTGCTGGCTACAGGTTCACCGCTCTCCCCACAACTGGCCTTCAGTGCCTTCCATCCTTCCCTCCCATACACACCCCAGGCAGGTCCCGCCCAGTCAGCTGCACAAGCAGGATTCAGATACCTGAACACTTTTTTTTTTTTAATTGTGAAAATCTTTCTTTTATTACTGTCTCTTGTGGCAAAATAACATTTTATACAAATAAGTCACCTAGTTTACTTTGGATGCAAAGACAATAAAAACTGGAATGTGGATCCTGGGTGAAGTGGGAAGGAAGAAGGACAGATTGGGTCACTGATGTTTCTTATATTCTGTAAAAAATAGATTTACAGGAAAAAAAAAAAAGACTTTCACAACTTCAATGACTTTACACAGTCCTTTGTAAAACAAGGGGTAAATCCACCTCCACCAGATTGGGGCTGAGATGTTCCGTGACATGGAATGTAACACAATGGTTCAATGATTACGCTGCTACACCAGGTACAACAGCATCTTATGCTCCAGGAATCCTCGTGCAGTGACAATGAGTCTGTCCTGTGAGCTTCAGGACACAGTATTCACCCCCAAACCTCACCGACATCACAGTGCCACTGGCTATCAGAAGAAAGAAAACCCTGAAAGCCTAGCCGTGGGGCAGGACACTCTAAGACTGGACTCACCCGGTTTGCACATTAGACACAGCCTATTAAATCCATTCCAGAAGTGAGTTCCACTTCAACTGAAAAAATAAACCGACCATGACCCGATCACTGCCATTTCACGAATTTCCAGTTTAGGGTTAGCCCCAAATCACATTCTTCCACCCTATGTATTGCAAATCAAATGGCCCAAAGACGGAGGTGTCTTCAGGAAGTACATGCTGAAAAAATGCTTTCTCTCCAAAATGGTATTGCGCTAACACACAAGGAGACAACAGCCTACTTTAACCCAAAACTTTTTACTTGTTATGTCCTCTAACTTTTAAAACATAGGATGAAATAAACGAGGATCTTCTGCTTTTTGAGACCGCCACACCTTGCGTTTCAGACCAGCAGGAGCCTGAGGAGGAAGGAGGTGCAGACGTGGCCATCAGTGCGGGGCGTTTGCTGGTTACCAGTTCACCCGGCGTTTCTCCACCTCAGGACGGTCGGGACTTCTGTGGGGTTCACAGCGGGAGACAAACCCGTCAAACTTCCGGATATCCGACGGCACGACTTCGAGAGCACTTGCTGAAAACCTCGGACTTTGGTTCCGGCTTCCGCATCCCCAGCAGCAGGAACACATCCACGGGTTTCCCCAGCTTTCGGAGGACATCATTTGTCCGATGATTGAAAATCCTTACGAGGCCCGCTCTGACAGCTTCTACTTCGTCGACCACAAGCTGAGGATGCACAACAAAGCTGCTTACGCCTGTCATGGAGGCCGGTAAGTGCTGCAGGAGCAGACAGGGCAGGTGCTTTGCCGCGGCCACAGGAGCCTGGCACACAGGGGCGACTGACGCTGCAGCATGTCGACACACATCTGGAACCTGGCCCCAGGAAGCCAAGGCTGCGGTGGGAGTGCCTGCGTGCCAAAGGAGGTGCCAAACAGTGCTGTGTTTTCTCCCCCAGTGTTCTTTCTTCCCTTTTTTTCCCCTGTCCCTTAGGTCTCAGAGGTGCGATAGTAAAGTAAAAAGTTAGGATAAAGCTGCTGGAATCCGGATGAAAAAGAAAGTTATTTTTCTGTAGTTCTGGCTGCCTGTTGGTTGTCTCGGCGCGCCCTTCGTCTCTCCAGGCATAGCTGTGCCTGCTGAGAAGGCTCCGGCCAGGCCCACCGGCAGGTCTGCAGCTCTTGAGGTTGCTGGGTGCTGTGGGAACCGAAAGGTTGGCCTCTTCCAGGTAGCTTCTCCTCTCCCCTCGGAGCCGGCATGGTGAAGTCCTACAGCACCTGGAAGAAACCCGAAAGGTGCGGGGCGGGAAGGTTCCAAGAGATGGGGACGCGGCCACACTGAGGGGTCTGCTTTGTGGAGAGGCTGCGGCTCCGTCTCACCTCCAGGGTCCTCAGCCAGCCCTCCTGGGGACAGACCAAGGCTCCAGCAGCAGTGCCTTCTGTTCTCACTTTGGAGGACAGTCAAGCTTGCTCCGCTTCTCCCGGCTCCTCCCTTCTGAGTCTCTTGTGAAAGGGAACGTGTCAGCTCTGCTCACAAAGCGGTAGTATCTCCAGGCCGGAGAGCAAGACTCGAATTTTGTTTATTTCCAGACTTCTTTTGGGGAGGTTTTATAACATGACTGGTGTTCCCAGCTTGTGTGATACGTGGTTAGACTTGTGATAGTATTAATTAGCATCCTGGGGCTAATCTGGCTTATGTTCGGGAGGATATGCTTACAAATCAGCAGCAGGTTTCTAAGGGAGAGATTTGACTTTTCTCTGCACTGCGCAGCCTGCAGGACCGGCTTTTGATGGGGATTTGCCTCCAAAGCTCTTTGGAACACTCTTAACACATCTTTCTTTTATTCTTCTTGATTTCTCACCCTGTGTTGGGGAATTTTGTGGGGGGACTAGTGAAATCTCTCTCTCTCTTTGTTTTTGTTTGTTTGTTTGTTTGTTTTGTTTTGAGATGGAGTCTCACTGCTGCCCAGGCTGGAGTGCAATGGTGCCACATTCCCTCACTGCAACCTCCGCCTCCCGGTTTCAAGGATTCTCCTGCCTTAGCCTCCTGAGTAGCTGGAATTACAGGCACCCACCATCATGTCTGGCTAATTTTTGTATGTTTTAGTAGAGACAGAGTTCCACCATGTTGGCCAGGCTGGTCTCAAACTCCTGGCCTGAAGTGATCTGCCCACCTCGGCCTTCCAAAGTGCTGGGATTATGTGAGCCACCGCGCCCAGCCCCATCTACCTATTCTTTATTCTAATGTTTGGCTTTCCATCTCATGGGAACCACAGCTTCTTCCTGAAAAACCTCTAAGCTTCTGTTATTGCTTATACCTCCTCAGGTGCTTTTGCTCTTTACTTTGGCATTATGTTGGGTTACTCTTAAAATTCCTTTTAATTAGCTATGTTTGAATCTGATTTTATATGAATATTCCCTGAGGTGTCATACTGATTGACTCTTTTTTTATGAGCAAAATTAATAAAATATCCACTGATTAGATTTGCCTATAGTACTTAGTGAGTCATCCTCTGTCAAACCAGGCTTCAATCAAAGATACATATCTTCACATTGCTGGGTTACTTCGCAATAACTCTTCTTTTTTGGTTTCCTTTTAATTCAATCACTGTATCCCATTCTTATCCAAAAATACGAAGAATAAGAATGTCTTATTTTATTCTGCAAATTAAATCCTAGAAGAAAATTAGAAAACTCAATTAAGTGAACCCAATAGGAGGTGTAAAAACTAAAGACTAAGAAAATGTGTAGGTATTATCAACTGTACTAAAGGTTTCACTCTAGCATTCCTTTGGAAGCTTCCTTCTCTGCCTTCCCCAGCTAATTTCTGAAAGTGCTAGACTGCATTGAAAAGGAGCCAGGCCCTGCTCTGATGGAGCTTAGTGAAACTGGGACAGAGATCACATCCAAACTCCAAGCTCAGTTGATTCAAGTAGTGACAATAAAGCATTCAGGTCAAGACACCTGCTGATTTGGGAAACCTGGTCTTTAAAATCTGAGAGGGTAGCCTCTGTAGGTGCTCAAAGGCTGGTACAGTAACCCTGAAAGCCTGGGTTCAAGCTGGAGTTAGAAGTACAGGGTGAAGTTAAGGAGTGAAGGGAAAATCCCAGGTTCAGCCTTAGAAACTGGAAGGTAAAATTGGAGAATCAAGCCGGCCATGGAGGGGAGTGCTCCAGGGTCTCAAAGATATTCTGTGCCAGAGTCTGATGTGATTAACTCATAAAAGCAATACATATTTAATATATACAACTTGTTGAGTTTAGATATAAGTATACACCAGTGAAACTATGAACAAAGTTTCCTCCTGCCCTTTTGATGTTTTAGTATTTGTATGTGTTTATGTGTGTTAAGAACACCTAGTATAAGATCTACCCTTTTGGCAAATTTTTAATATACTGGCAGAGGCCTTTTCAACCACATGCTTGCAATTGGGTTCATACCTGTTACCTATAAAGTTCTTGCAGAAACATGAATTCTTGAGGCCAAATGTATTGATACTATTCAACTTTAGAAATAATAATTTCTTTTTATATTTTCATGTATGAATTTACTGTTTACCATTTATGAATCAGGTTAGTATTTCTGTATGGTGGAGGAGGACATGGAATGGCTGAGATATAATGAAATCTGACACTCAAAATAAATGTTAAAAATAAGAATTATAAAGAAATAACCTCAGTAAAATAAATGTTGTAATAAAAGGTCTTAGATCTTCTAAGTAGAAAATGTTTATGTTATTGTTTTATGTTAAACTGTTGACTCTTTAAGAAGTCTATAAAATATGAGGAGGAAAATGTTTTAAATTGAATAGTGTTAAAACTATGATATTTTAGTGAATGTTATTTTGGGTCAAAATTTGGTATTTATAATGAGGTTCAAGAGTACACATTTTTTAATTAAATGCGGAGATAATATTTAGGCTAAAGAGGTAAATTTTGCCAAATGCACAGAGAGAGATGAACCAGCAAACTAAAGCAATCCCAACCAAAGGGCTCTATTTCATAGTATTCCTAAACCTTCACTGATAGTCCCCATTCCTGAAGTCACAAAGCCCTTGATTACTTCAGTATATTGGTTCATCATAAGACTGTTATAAATAGAGGGGTCTTAAAGCTCTAGTTTGAAAATTATGAATTCTGGTTGTTAGCTGTCTGTAGGCATCAAAGAATACTTCCCAGAGGGTCAGCGTTTTGCAAATAGGTGTAGAGCCACAATAAATTAAAACTTAGAGTAAAAATTGACTCTAGTCTTTTGAATCATGAAAATTATAAAATAAAACTTTCCCACTCTGGAGATGGCACTGCCAGCATGTGTTTTTTAGTCATAAACATGTCACATTTCAGTGTTTCACACCAATCTCCATAACCACACTTTTCCCTCATACAAGAGCAGAATCTGTCTGCCTGGCAGTTAGGTGCTTGTAAACAGTGTCAGAAAAGCAAGTCTTCCATTATTTAGTCATGAAAAAAAGCATCAGGAGAGGTGGAACCGAGAACCAAACGTCGGTGATGTTGCCATTTTCTACTAAGCCACTGAAACAGGCAACTAATCTGTATGTCCATTGTTCGCTCCATGACAACAACTGCTTCAAGAAAATCCCACCGGGTGATCAGGCTTATCCCAGACCACCTCAGAAAAACTCAAGAAGCACAAAATGAACAAGTCACCTGACCTCAAGAGAAACCAAAATGTCCATGACCGTCCCTGGCTCAAAGGGGAGAATTTGGCCACAGTAATTAGAGACCTGACATATTTAGCAATGAGCTATTGTGCTTATTTCCAAATTCTTGGTCTACTTCTCCTACAGCACCTTGCTCATCAGCACCGTTTAGTCACTAGGGGCTAGCATTAGCAGTGGTAAGGCTGTGGCAAAAATTCTCAAATCCCAGTTGCACAGTGTGTTTCTTGAGCATACACATGGGTGACTGCCAGTTCCATTTCTTCCTCACCCTAACTTTGGTTAGGAGGATCTCCATTCTTAAAATAGCTCCCAAATGGCTCTATACTAACATGCAACAGACATCAGCTCTGTCTCAGGAATTTTTCTTGTTTTCAGTTTAACTTCTGCGAGACATTATTTTAAAGCAATTCACATATTTTGGAACAGATTTCACATTACCACTTTGTGAAAAAGTTAATGAGCTTTCATCGCTAAAAGTAATTTGGAGTCATTAGGTATCAAAAAGGGGCATGGTCCATTTATTCCAACCTGAATCTATTTGTATCTTCTTGACCCTCTTTCTAGTAAGTATTTGCCTTACCATCCACAGAGCAAGCATAATGAGCAAGTCCCCTTGTGCTGAGTTCATGCAATCTAATGTTAGGAAGGCATGAGAAGCAGGAAGTACCTTTCAATTCCATTCAGTAAGAATTCACAGCATATTTACAATTTCCCTGAACTATGCTAAGCATTCTGAGACTTATAAAGCTCTAAAAAAGATTCTCTGACCTCAAGTTGCTTATAATCTTGTTGCAGTAACTTATAAATCAACTGACAAATAACACAGGAGGTAGTAAATTATTAACACAACCAGGAAATCCCTCCCACATGTGCGTGCACGTGCACGCACACACACACACACACACACACACACACACATACACTGCACTGTGGAATGCTGAAAGGATTCCAAGACTATAAATTCCATCTTCCTTCTCTTCTTCCAAAAATGGCCCTATGCTTTCACAGTACACTGGATTGTCAAGCCCTGAAGGAATAACGCTTAACATTCCAAAGAATTATCCCCACTTTTCCCTCATGTCATTGGGCAGTTGGCATTTATCTTTATATATGGAGGTAAGAGGGTGAAAACCAGAAATGGGATTTGTATCATGGAATTCAAGAGAAAGGACTTTGAAAAATACAAAGAACTATATGAGTATAAGAAACTGTTAGATGATTGTCTAAAGGCAGGAACAAAAAGACAACATCAGAAGGCTCATTTTCTTCTCAGAAAAAAATTGCAGGAGTGTCTACCCAAGCCTGTAACAGAAAATTGGCCTGTGGAGTTACAAGATTGGTTACAAGATTTGATATAGAAAAATCCCATCTCACCTATCAATCATTCCATGTGAACTATATCCAGTATAAGCTGTGTTTATACTAACTGGTTAAACAAAAGGATCAATCATAATTATCATTTAATCTGTAACCGTGTTTTTCAATTAGATTATAATGGATGACCCTAGTATATATGAATTAAAAATTATCAACAAATTATTACATACATAAATGTATCATAGAATATTATATTTAAAGGCACATTATTTGTTAATAGAAAAATGGTATCCATGTAGACCACTCTCCATGAGTGCTCAATGCAATAACTGCATCCGTTACTAGCCCAAGTTGAAGGGAATGAATGAAAAGACCACTATGCTGCAAATCACCTAGAAGCAGAATTTAGTTAATTGAGAAATTATATTCAGGTTAACCTATCCAGATAACATCATATCTATGTGGGGTAAGTTAACAGGAATTCCTTGCTAGCTCCATGATTTGGTTCAATAACAAGAAAAATAAAGATGAGGAGAACGAGAGAACTGCTAATGTGAAGTGACAGGTTTCAAAAACAATTTCTTTGTACTTATTCAGAGCCCTGAATTCCATCCATACACATCACAGGAAATGTGACAATGTCCACTCACATATCATTAAATTCGCTCTCCAAAATATCAACAACTACCAGAAATTAAACTCTTACTGTAGGCCAGTTTGGCTTATAAACACTATGTCTAATCTGGCAGCAACACCATGACATAGGCTTTATTGTTGTACCTGCTTTACAGATAAGGAAGTTGGGACTCAAAAGAGTTAAATGAGTTGCCTAAGGTCACAAAGCTATTAAATGACCAAGACAGGACTGGGATGAAGGTCTTGAGTATAGAGTTTGTGCAACATGTCTACTATGACTAGCTGTATTAGTCCATCTTCACATTGCTAATAAAACATACTTGAGCCTCAGTAATTTATAAAGAAAAATAGGTTTTATGGACTCATAGTTCCACGTGGCTTGGGAGACCTCACAATCATGGTGGAAGACAAAAGGCACATCTTACATGGCGGCAGACAAGAGAGAATGAGAGCAAAGCAAAAAGGGAAACCCCTTATAAACCATCAGATCACGTGAGACTTATTCACTATCATGAGACCAGTATGGGGGAAACCACCCCCATGATTAAATTATGGTCCCTTCCACAATGCAAGGAAATTATGGGCGTTACAATTCAAGATGAGATTTGGGTGGGAATACAGAGCCAAACCATATCACTAGCTGTTTGCCAAGTAACAGAGAGGAAAAAGGTTCAGAAATAATATTTGTCTCTGTCTGGGCATTTGCCTTTACTGAATGCTCCTGGAAGGCAGGGCAGCATGTGCTCCTACCTGGTTCTCCTTATATAGCACTGAGCAGTGTGAGCAGGTGCTCTGGAATGTCATTTGGTACTGAGAACAATAAAAAAGCAAAAAGCAAGAACATAGATGATGGTAGGGGCCTAGCTTACTGTCTTGCCTCTGAATTTATAAAAGGTCTCAGGAATGACATGCAAGATAGGGAAATATACAGCCTCTGAGCCTTGGTAACTACATACAACTCACGATGCACACTGTCAAGCCTGCTATGTTAACCGGCAGATGTCCGAAGGAGGCATTAAATCATTGCCAGAGACCACTCAGCTCAAATTACGTTGTACTGGAGAGGGAGGAAGGGCAATTTCAGAGTCCCAACTTCCTCCAAGCCCCGTACACTCCCCTCTATGTCTGCCCCGCAGCTCAGGCCTGGGATTTTATGTGCAGCAAAAAATCAAAGGTAAAATAAATGCCGAACAGCGATTGCTGTCATTGCCTTCCCCGCAGTCATTTCGCTATTAGCTGTTGGCGGAGCAGACCGTGTAGGATGACGAGATCTGAGTAAGGATGAGAGATGAGATGTCAAGGCAAGGAACGCGGCTGCCTGTGCTAGGAGGCTTTGACATGCGCTGCAGACAGCAAACATCAGCTCGGTGGAGACGGCAAGCAAACCCAACTGCAGCCGCAGAGAGGAAGCAAAAGAGGGGTGTGTGAAAAGATCAGCATATTCAGCCTGCCGATTATTTTCCTCCCTCTCCAACCCCACCCCAAACACAAGTTCCTTAATATTAACAGTGCTGGAAATTGCAGCAATGAGCATGTTTTTGGGGTGAAACTGAATATCATTCTCCAAATGAGACCCTGGGTGTGAAAGCAGAAGGCCCTCTCTGTCTCCCAGGTCAGAATATTCCCTGAGACCAGCAGCTCCGCAGCAGCTCTTAAGCTCAAGAGAAGGGCTTGGCATTTCTGGCTTCCCAATAAAACCACAGCACACCCTGGGACTGTTGAAATTAATGAATGCACACACACACACTCAAAAGAGATTACTAAGCTTGGGCTACAGCTTAACTGGCACTCTCTTATCTCTCTGACTTGAATTCCTACACCTGTTACCCAAACCTCACTCATTGTTTCCCTCCACAAAAACACATTATATCTTTGACATTAATATCAGTTTTGATATCAGAAGAATATGTGCCCAGACAGCAGCATGACATATGTTGAAAGAGCTGAAACACTTGCAACTCCAGCCTACTTTTATGAGACTTTTTTTTCTGCATAAGAAGTCCCTTAGCCCATCCTTAAAGAAATATGACCAGCACCCATTGCCATCATTTAACTTTGCCAGATTAGAACTGAAATCTCTTCCCAACTCTACTGGGGAGGTAGAAACTAAGAGTTCTTTTTCTAGATTACACCCTCTTTACCTTGAGGTGAAGAAATAAATATTATGCTGTTAAAGAACAAACCCCAGTCTAATGTCTGTTAAATTCTTTCTGGTGAATCTTCCAGAGATACAAAGGGCAAAAGGAAAGAATAATATTTTCAGTGTGTTAGATAAGTGAAGGCAGGATTGGAGGAAAATAAATGAAGAGTACTTGTGTGATGCTAAGATTGCTAATAACACTGGAACATGATCTGAAGGGTTATTTAACACCAAAGAGTTGGGGCTAGTAATGGAGGTCTCTATGGGAGTAGGGCTTAGTCTCTGGATAATAGGCTGGCAAGGCCTGGGAAGTTAGCAGTGCCCCAGCGAGCAAGATGCATCTAATGGAAATTGGGAAGTCATCTATCAGTAAAGAACTCAGTAATCTTATCATGGGTTAGGGAGAAGCAAGCAATTTTAGGAGCATATGGGTAACTGGGATTTTACACCAAGTATATGAAATACCAGGGTTAGGGTTGTAAGACTGGTGCAGAGGCCCCTGATAACTATTTATTCATACATTAAACCATTATTGTGTGCCTATTATGTCCTACGCTCTGTGATCATTGCTGTGAATGCAAAGACAAACAGGATGTAGTTTTTAAGTAGCTTTAGTGGGAGAGACAGTGAAGAGTCAATACATGACAATTTCAGAAGGGAATGCTTCTGAAATGGAGTGACGGCCTCTCCCAATTTAGGAGGGCATGGGTATCAACAGTAAGCAGAAATTCATAACTCCTTTACACATTTTTCTAAAATCTGCCACACTTCAAATATATTTATCCCCCTGAAACAAAAAAGCCATGAGAGAAACTTTAAAGGAAATGTGAACTAGTAATTGTATTATATAAGTAATCCCACAACTAATCATATGAAACATAAAAAATTTCATTAACACCTAAGCCCATGTGTATTTATTTTCCCATTCAATAGCACATCATGAGTCTGTTTCCATGGCTCCAAAACAACATGTAAATTTGGTCAGGTGAGTCAAATAAAAAGTCAAATGAGTTTTTAAAAGACAAAAAGACACAAACAAATGGTTGGTATCTTCATCCCGTATAGCCACAGTCTAAAACATATTTATTTCTCCTTATTGGCTGTTTGCTTTAATACTGATTCTCAAATCCCTTTTCTCTACTATTTTATGTAATACACAACTTTGCCTGAGTTAAATTGCTTACAATATCTTAATACATCATCTTCCAATCATTAATTTTCATCTGAGAATGTCAGCAAGGAATTATGTCAGATTACTTGGACCAGATTTTTTCTCGTAAATCCATTCTAACTTCTATATAGCCTTCCATTCTATCAGACATTTTCCATCACTCCTGAAAGCTTCTGAAATTTGTGTTGAAATTAAAGCTAAACTTACTCAAACCACTCTTGTCTTTCTTCTTTATTGAGTTTCTATTATTTGAAAAGCAGTGAATGAAATATTGAGGACTGAGGACAAACACAGTCTCTGATTTATAGGTAGAGTGAGATTTTTCCATGCTGTTTTGAAGAAAAGGCAAAAGTTATCCCATAATGACAAGAAGTTGTTGTCAGTTGGAACTGGAACCAACATCTTCTTGAAGGAATTGTTGAGAGGCCCAGTGCAGGATTTCCACCAACTGTTCAACCACCAAGTCCCACGTTAAAAAAAAAAAAAGTGAACCACGGGGCCAGATGAGGTGGGTACTACAGTGTTTATGAAAAGAAGATAAAGGAGTAAGAGATGCTTCCACTGTGAGAAGCCAAGATGACTATTTGTGAAGTTTAGAGGTTCCAGAAAGATGGAGTTACTGACAACTGGTTACCTGACTGGGGCCTTGCTGAGCTGTGTACTCACTGGTCCAGGCTGGCAATGCCCCAGAGAGAAGCATGCTAAGGGATTCTTAGGAGAGAGTTCTGGAACTCTGAAGGTATGTTGCTGTTATTTTTTGGTCTGTTTCCCCAACTGTGGAGAGGAGGAAGTAAGTATTTCACAGGTTTATCTTCAAGTTTATAGGTCATTCTTTAATATAAAGAAAGCTGCCTGTTTCTGGCTTAGAGATTTATAAGGGATACAGCAGCCCATGCCAATGGAAATTAAAGGTTTTGGCACTCCTAGGCAGCCTTTCTCAGCTTTCACAGTCCTCAGAGCATGTAGAAAAGCATTCCACCTTCATAGAATAGAACACAGAAATGAGCTGAGAATATCCCAGCAGCTTCTGAGCCAATAGATAGGATGTCTAATCCAAAGAAGTGTACTGCTGGAGAAGTGAAGGGAGACATGCCTAGTCCTTGAGGGAATGCATCAATGACAGAGAACGATAAATGCCACCCAGTGAAGACCAACTACAGCATCTGGTTGGAAACCTTAATGCCAGCAGACACTATCAACATCATCAGCTGCAACCAGATTGGCCTAAGGGAAGATGTGAACCCACCACACATGGGCAGTCAAGTAAAAACACTTCCACCTCCCCATATGCTTGCTTCCATCTTGCCTACCACACAATAGAAGTCAATGCCTAGGGAAGGACTGTGGGGAGAGGTGACTGAGCACCAAGCCTCAGCCCCCACCTCCTTCAAATCTAGCTTCTACCACAACAGCTGGGGAGATGACATTTGATCCAGATTAAGAACAAAGCTTTTAAAATAAACACATTTAAGTCACTAATCATTGGCCATTATTTCATAAAATAAAACAATTTCTTGTATAGATCAATTCGTTGCTACCTATACACATATAAATTTATTTTAATTTTTCTGTAATTTTTATATATTTAAGGGTACAAGTGCAGATTTCTAACATGCATGCATCGCTTGGTGGTGAAGTCTGGGCCTTTTGTGTACCCATCACCCGAATAGTGAACGTTGTACCCAAAGCTAACTTATCAGCCCTTTCCCCACTCCCACTATCCCACATTTTGGATTCTCCAATGTCTGTTATTCCACTCTGTATGTCCCTGTATCCCACTGTTTAGCTTCCACTTACATAAGTGAGACCATGGGGCATCTGACTTCCTGTTTCCAAGTTATTTCACTTAGGATAACGGTCTGCAGTTCTATCCATATTGCTGCTAAAGACTTCATTCTTTTTTATGGCTGAGTACTATTCCATGCTATACATATGCCAAATTTTCTTTATCTAATCCTCCATTTAGGGACACAGGTTTATTCCATACTTTTATTATTGTGAATAGTGCTTGATAAACATATAAGTACAAGAATATTTTCTTTTTTGTTTGTTTTGCTTTGTTTTGTTGAGACAGAGTCTTGCTCTGTTGCCCAAGCTAGAATGCAGTGGTACAATCTTGGTTCACTGCAACCTCTGCACCTCGCCTCCTGGATTTAAGCAATTCTCCTGCCTCAGCCTCCCAAGTAGCTGGGACTACAGGTGCCTGCCACCAAGCCTGGCTAATTTTTGTATTTTTAGTATAGACAGGGTTTCACCATGTTGGCTACGCTGGTCTCAAACTCCTGACCTCAAGTGATCCACCCTCCTTGACCTCCCATACTGCTGGGATTATAGGCATGGGCCACCATGCCCGGCCGAGGTATCTTTTTGATATCATAATTTCTTTCCCTTTGGGTAGATACCCAGTAGCAGGATTGCTCACACACATAGAAACTTAAAAGTTGCATCAAATGTGTGGTTACTTCAACATATTTAGATGATTGGCATTTTTCCCCTTTCATCAAATTGTTTGTCATCATCCTTCTGTTAGTCATTGAATATGAGTTATTGTAACTAGAAAAGACCACAGAGCATATACTGAAGATCCTAAAATAAAAATTGATTTTAATGGATTGGTTTGGATCAACATATTCAAATGTACTTTATTTTCAGTTTTCCAAAAATGTCACTAACATATCCTTTAAAATATTTACATGAATAATAAATATCATATTTCAAAAAAATTATATTCATTAAAGAAGTAAAATGAAGCAATGAAGTACAAAATGTATAAAATATTGCTTCTTGATGACTTTCTTGCAAAAATTATTTGTGTCTAGGTATAACTGATTACTCTAGCATGGCTACTTCGATGCAAGGAGAATAAATAACATTGCAAGTAAAGTGAAATGTATTTTAAGAATACAAAAGACATCTTGTATCTCAGAACTGGTGGAGAATTTTCCAGACATTTCAAGAACCTAGAAGCAAGGAAGATTTATAATCTCTCTCGGGGCATCTCAAATTCTCTCTGGAATCTTGTTCCATTGTCAGCTTTTCACTATAGAGACTCTTACACTGTCATGGTTTATGCTAGCTCATAAGTTTGCTACGACACTCAGTGTCCTGACTCTTTGACCTCAGGCTCCACCACCAACTGCCAACTTCCCTTTATGTTTCTTAGTTCAAAGAAACAAGTTAGAAAAACATACTGGTTCATATTTTTGCTCTAAACCATGAGATAACAGCCAAAGCAGATATGGGCTACCCTTGGATCTTCATCACTCAGACGTTTTCAGAGAGGTGGGACACAGTACCTGAAGAAATTGAGCCCCAGTGAACTCTAGTCCTAGGTCCCACCAAGGAGAAGCATGTAACATCTGAGAAAAGGATTTTGACTACACTTTATTTATATTATGCATAGTTTTATTTTTATTGAATTTTATTACAAATAAAATCACCTTTATAAAATCCATCTTATAATCTCACTTTGAGGCAGAAATTAAAGCCTTTTAAGAAAGGATTCTCCATTTTATTTTGGACCATGACATCACTGGGGTCATCAAAGATTTCAAAGACTCTCCAGGTCATCTATCCCATATTTTCTCACTTATTAGACCCCAAATTTTACTGGAATTTTAAATTTTTTAAATTGCAAGTAAATTATTTACACATAGTAGAATGGAAAATACAAACATTTTTATAGTATAGGTAAAACAGCATTTAAATCACCTGAAGAAATAGTGCAGTTGCCTCTACACTCTAAAAACCACTTCCTGCATTGAAAAGAGAGCTCATAACCACAAAAGAAATTCTACCCAGAAGGAAACTCTTTCTGTCATTGAAACTAACCACATCCCCTCTTGTTCTTCATTCAGTGGAAATTAATCTTTCTCAAATAAACTAAGAAAAGCAACACCCCCTTTCTTACATGGCCACCTCTTATGAAGTGCATCCTGAATTAAAGACTTCTTTTGTTAAATATGGCTGAATTTGACTCAAAATTTGGAGGCCCTCATGAGCTCCATTTTCCTTTATCTTAGAAGGCACTCACGATCAACTAAAAGGGACTTCCCTGAAGCAAATCTAAATGGCTTTGCCTTTTGGGTACAACACCTTTTTTTCATACAGCACCCTCAGTTTAACCTCATGAAACAATGAAGAATAAGAGGGCAAGGATAAGTGGCTTTTACAAACTAAATGTAAGTATTTTGTTTCCATATGTTAGGCCTAATTGAAATATACTAACTAAAATATAAGAATGTCTTTTTATTCCTTCCTGCTTTTGAACAGAAAATGACCAAACTATCAATCCTATCTAATTAACAATGTCATGCTTATTCCACAATAGTATTTCCAAAATGACACACAAGGTGAATGTGCTTCCAGAAAACATTAAAGATAATTCATTTGCAATACGTTTCCAAAAATGAGACTCCAAGAATGAGCAGTAACAAATGCAGATCCAAGTGCATTTGGAGGATCAGGAATGGATTGAACAGCACCCCCATTCTCCCCAGGTAGGACAGAGTCGATGGGTAAAATTAAGTAAGTTAAAATGTTCTGACGTATTCCTGGCGTATGAGCAGCATTCCCCAGCCACCTCTAGCTCATTCTCCTCTAGTACTTTTTCTCTCTTCCCAGTCAGGAACCCTGAAGCTGTTGTTCTTACAGGAAATTCAGTCTTATCAATAATTCCCACACATGGCTGGGCACCAAAAGCACCAGGATTAGTTGCTAAAAACACAGAATCTTGGGACCGCCCTGGTCATTTTGAATCAGAAAACTGAAGATAGGTATAGTTCATCTGTATTATCTAGCTAATTCCTAAGCAATTAGCCTGGTTCCAAACCCAAATCAAGTACCTGGGAGCTTCTGCCTGGATATAATGCTTAGGTTCCCTTCCTCAGGTTTTGTGGCTGTTGGCAGGAGAATAAGGAAAACAAGAGGATTTCCGTAAGCCAACAGCAAAATTGGCAAAAGTAAACAACACAATTTATACACACACACACACACCCACACACACACTGTGCAAATGGCTGTTCAACACATGAGAAAAATGATCTTCCTCACTCATAGCAAGACAAATACCCATGAAACCACACTGAGATACTATTTCCTACCTGTCAGACTGGTAAAAATTAAAAAGTGTGACACCACATTCTGTTGGTGAGTCAGCAGGGATACAGGAACTGTCGTACATCTTTAGTCAGGATGCAAACTGATGTGATCTTAATGGAGGGGAATTTGGCAATGCCCAACAAAATTACATACAGTATACGTTTGCATCTGAACCCAGAAATCTCTCTTCTAGGAAGTTACACTGAAGAAATACTTTCAACAATATCAAAATATGTGTGCACATCTGTTTCTAATAATGGCAAAATCCTCACTCATCCTCTATCATTTTACCTGTGCCCTGTTAATGGCTAGGAAAAACACATTTCGGTCAGCGAGAGCACATTAGTGTAGATAAGATCCTAGAGATATCTAAATTTGTGGTATGAGGAAAATGAAAGTTATGCTTAAGAGATATGCCTCCCCCCCAAAAAAACCATACCTGACAGGCGGCACCAGTGCTTTCCAGAAACATTTTCCTCGTGTATAGAATGTTCTTTGGATGAGATCCACCCTAGAAAATTAGATACGAAGAGAAGGAAGATTTCAGATCTTCTTCGAGACTCTCTGCGCTGATTCAGAGAGCCATCTCGGCCTCGTAGATGTTGGCCTTCCCACGTGCTTCTGTGTCTGGCTTTACCTCCCTGCGGTGCTCTTCAGTCTGAGTGTCTGGTTTATACACAGTTTCATCAAGGGCATTAAAATTCCCTCGCCAGGCCCTTGAGGATGTTTCTCTTCACATACCCACCCAAGAGGCAAGCAACTGGCTTGGAATGTACTTTTTTGTTAATTAAAAAAAAAAACACGTTACAAAATTAAGGCAGAGATTACTGCGTAATGACGACTATGGGAAGTAGAAAACGGTGGCAGATAACAGCCTGCGTCCTCACTCCTCAGAATTCAGCTTTTTTCCTCTCTATTTACTTTCATTTTATAATTTTTCTGTAATTGATTTTTTAAAGTTTATATATGGTGTACACTGTGATGTTTTGATATTTGTACGCATTGTGGAGTAATTAAATCAAGCTAAGTAGCATGCCCATCTCCTCACATACTTATTTTTAGTGGTAAAAACATTTAAAATTTACTCTCAGCAAATCATATACATATACATTGTTATTAACTAGAGTCAACATGCTGTTTAATAGAGCTCCAGAACTTATCAATCCTGCGTAACTGAAATTTTTTACCCTTTAACCAAAATCTCCCCATTCCCACCCATCCCAGCCCTTTGGAACCACCATTATACTCTCTGCTTCTATGAGTTCAAGTTTTTGAAATTTCCATATAAGATCATGCCATAGTTGCCTTTGCTGTCATAAATGACATGATTTCCGTTTTTAAGACTGAGTAGTATTCCACTATGTATATATACCACCTTTTCCTTATTCATTTATCCATTGATGGACACAGGTTGATTCTCTATCTCAGCTAATATGAATAATGCTGCAATCAATATGGAAATGCAGATTTCCTTTTAAGACACTGATTGTATTTCCTTTGAATGTATCTCCAGACATGGAATTGATGGATCATACGGTAGTTCTATATTTAACTTTTTGAGGAAAATCCATACTCTTTTCCATAATAGCTGTACTAGGCTTTTATTTTTTATTGTATTTTTTTTTCAGGCATAATGTCTCAGCAACTCTCACTTAGATTAGTAATTCATCATTAAATGATGAATTCAAATTTATAGAACTTTAATGCAATTTAAAGGCATATATATATATATATACCTAAATTAACCAGAACAGCAAGTGGTCAAAAATTAACTTAGTGCATCCTAATTAGTTTCTTCTATTCCTCCAAAAGTTAGGGCCTAAAATCATGCAGTAACTTCTGGAGTAGAAGCAATATGTATACTGGATTATGCTTTCTTGCAAAAGTGATTTTTTTTAAAAGGCACCAAGTAGAAAGAATCTCCATCATTTAAGAGTCCCCTGTGTGGAAGAATCTGTTCTATTTTATGTGTGTTGATTTGAAAGGGTATTTCAGAAAGAATGGAAAAATGAGCCCAGGAGATCAATATTCTGAACAATTAACCTATAAACAAATAAATAACACAGTATATGAGCTACTTAATGTCACATCTCTATAGACAGACAACAATACATTTGTAAGCAAGCTTGACATGATGGATATCATTAGATTAGTGGCATACTTTGCCGAAACAAAAGCACATGTGCTTTCTTTCATTGTTCCACGTTGTGAGCGATGCTGTCTTTCCCTCTCTTTAATCCTCCCACCCTGATATTCATCAATAACTTGGACATTCATATAATAGCTTTGCAAAAGAATAGGCAGAGGCAAACTTACCCATTGTGAAGCTCAAGTTTAAGCCATATTTTAGGAATCCAACAGAAATACCACACAAAAGACATAAGAAGCTATGGCTTGCCTAGTTTCCTGAAGATGATCTTGGACCTGTATGTGTACCCACAGTTTACCATTTTGGTTATAAATCAGTGGTTCCCAACTATTACTGTACATCAGAATCTACTCAGAGGTTTGTAAAAATACTCACTTCTCCCCTCACCTATCCACCCAGCCAATTGACATGGAATCTCAAAAAGTTGGGCTGAACACCTTTAGTTTTTAAAAACTCTCCAGATTTTTTTTAAAAATCTATCCCTGAGGCACAGGGATAGTTGAGATCAACTTCATTAAATAAAGAAATCTCCGTTTTGTTCCAGTCCACAAACAACATCAATAAGGCCAAAACCTTATAAGCCACCAATATTACCCTTTCTTGCCTACTGGAAAAGTCTCAGTGAGATTATTATTTAAGATACTTTGACTGGATTCTAGGAAACATAGGTTCTGAAAAATATTCATTTAGGCCAGAAATAAAAGTTATCATTAAAACCAGAATAGAAAATTTTAATGACCAAGAATTTGCATTATCTCCTAGAGATAAACCAATTTCAGTAAATTTGAAATATATATCTATTTTTATATTTTAGAATATATATTCTAGTATTATTACCCACTTGTTTAGGGGTTTTGAGTTGCATGAAATTTAGGAATCATATTAATGTAGAATTAAGAAATTTATATAAAATGTAAAACCTTACACAGTTGTCCTAAGTGAAAGAGAAGAAATGCAATAGATAAAATGTGTTATTTTCCTCATTTTTGGTCCTTCTCAACTCTTTATAATAGTTCCCTTTTCTATGAGTGGTAAGAATTCATGAGATTGTAACATAGAACAAATCTTCCAAAGAGGATGGCACTGATTTTAAATAACAAAGACTAGATTAACTATTAGAGGGAAATATAAAGAAATTTACAAGGGAGACATTTCATGAAAAATAGCTATCTGTTCTTTGAAAGAAAGAAAAGGTGTAGCGTATTCTTTATCAACTACGTCCTCCTCTGGGGGAAAGAGAGGTGAATGCTTTGACAATATTTATGTGAGCAGGATAAAATAATGGAGACAATGCCAGCTGCCAAAGAGATCAAATCCACCGAAAAGAAATATACAAGTAGTAGATGTGGGGGGCAGGGAGAAAGAAAAGCATTAAAAATTAAAGCCAGACAATAACTGCAAGAGAGAATTTAACATCTGAAAAGACTTCTGAACTACAGATAGTGCTAACAATAGAAGATGTGTCTAGAGAAAACAAGGTAAGGGAAAGAGCAACCGAAAAGAGTTAAAAAAAAAATAGCAGAATAAAAATTACATCATTCAGTTTTATCATTTTAATGAACATAAGCCAAAGAGTAAGGTTACAGGAAAAGGTTTATTTCACCTCGTATTTTCATCAATTCCCAAATCAACAAATATGTGGGCAGAGAATAAAACAATCTTTAAAGCAAAAAAAAATGGAAATGGGCACTAACACTCAATGCGTATGTTATTGTTGATATGTTTAACCTTAACTTTCAGATACTTCAAAATATTTGCTTGTGGAATCTTGTGTCTCAATCCGTATTTTGACTTGATAGTACATTAGCCAAGTTTTTGTTCAGGCTTATTTTCAGCTTTTTCAGTTTCACATGGCAAGGGGAACACTGGAGTGGGGAACACTGGAGTAATCTGCATGCTTTATAAAGGAAAGTCCAACTCAGCCCAACCTGCTGTTGCTTTGTAGGTTGCCTTAGGTTAGAGTGGGAGAAGTGTTGCTCAAAAGAGAGAAGAGACTTCAGTGGGAACCCCATTTTTCTGCACACCCATACCAAAGCAATGTGCTGCTTTGAGATGAAATAAAATTGTATATTGCGGTATAGGCTTATCTTGCCACTCTGTTGGATAGTTCTCACATTCATCCCTCTCCATCCCCAATTTATAAAATAAAAATATGATGGTTTTTGTTTTAATTCATCATTTTTTTCATTATGTTATTTTTATTCATTATGTTATTTTCTTTGTGGAAGATGTGAGTGTTGGTGGCAATTTAGAAAACTGGTACTTTTTGTATACTTGAACTAAATACATGTTTGTCTTTTATTATTTCAGCTTAGGGAACTCCACTCCTAGGTCACTGCTCCATAGGACTATGCAATAGGTTATAATAATTGACATCAAAGAATACTACTGTACATGCATTCTATGCAAAGAATGCTATTATACACACATTCAACCTAAGGCAGTGGTAAAAGGAATAATTGTTATCTGAAATCTTTGCTCAGATTTTTTGAGTGTACATATAAATAAACTCAAAACACTAACAGGAATTTATTTCTATTATTCTATAAGTAAAACATTCACTTAAGACTGTTTTTTATATTAACTAGTGATTAATAAATAACTCAAAATTCCCCATATAGATACTTCAGATTTTAGTTAAAGTTATATAATCTTTGAATTTTTAGTTTCCCAGAAAACATTGGGTGACTACTAGGGGAAAAAGAACTTACGAGTAAAAAAGCTGTGAATGTTTATACAACTAACCTTGTACTATTGAGTAAAGCTCTCTATATGTTTAGTCAACAGCTATTTATTAAGCATCTATTCTGTGTTTGGTACTTTTCTAGATTCTAGAAATGATTCTAACAATCATTTCTTAGCCTTGTCAATGAAACAGAATTTTATCTGCCTCCAACAAACTCCTAAACAAGAGGAAAAACAAAAAGTCAAACCATTCTTATATGAGTGGTCCTTATAGAGTGATCCCAGATCAGCGCACCAGGGAACTTGCCAAAAATGTAAATTGAGACCCTACCTCAGACATTCTCAATCAGCAATCACAGAGTAGAACCCACCAGTCCGTGGTTCGGCTGCTCTAGGTGATTCTAATGAATACCAAATTTGAGAACCACCATATTAACACATGTACTTTGAGGCAGTCACCATACCATGAATAACTAATGAAATGTGGGAACTAGTTCGCTCACTTCCAGAGGTGACTATTGAGATCTGAAAAGTGAGGCAGATGGCAAGGGAAGGAAGTTGCAGGCAAAAATCAATGGGATGAATAAAAACCTATAAGAAATTATTTTGCCTATAAGTTTTAAATGTTTGTTGTATCCAATTTAAATGAGATTGTTTAAATAATATCCTTGAGTAAGTTGGTCTTATAACTGCAAGCCCTAAAACAATATATTCTAGTTGTGCAATGGTTGCTAAACAGACGTGAGAAAATTCCACATGGCCAAAGAGCAAAGTCCAGGCAAGTTGCCTCCTTAAGTTCTGCTCACTGGACAATTTAACTGGGGCTGAAAAAACTTTTAACTGTTGAAAATGTTGTCATGAGTTTGATGTGCTCCTGACATGCAGGCACTGTGTCTCTATTATTCTCACATTTTGGCTTCTGTCTTTGGAAAAAAATAATTGACGATAAAGGACCTCAGAAAATATATGTGTATTTTATATCATTCTAAATGGTCAATGCTGAAAGCAATATTCAGCCAAAGCTGCAGTTGATGCCGAATATCCCACCGCAGCTTCTGGGATTTGACAATAAATCTTAAATTTTAACAAAAAATTATTACTACAATTTTATTATTAACAGTTCAGGAGTCAATTTTTAAATGCTTGATATAGTACAGGAACAATCATTTCTTAGCCTTGTCAGTGGCTGAAATGCTCCTGTGGTCACTGTACTGCAAATTTATGATACTAAGTAGACTCTTAATTTCAACCAAGATAAGTAAAAGAACAAGATATCTCTTGGGTGTCTCATTTTTCTCCAGCACTTATTTCTTTTCTTCATACTCTTTACAATTCTAAATCAAAGATGATTCATTATAGATGTTGTTGAACAAGATTTTGAACACTTTTTTCTTCATAAAATATTAAAATGGAAAAGTTGGCATTCTGCCTTAATTCAGCCTCAGATGATGTGAAGAATAATCAAATAGACTTTTTTCTTGAAAGACAGGACTAATGCATGTGGCAACAAAGCTACAGAAATTTGTTCTGTTCACTGATGCGCCCAAGTATGTAGAAACGCGGTAATGAGCACATAATAGGTACTCAATGAGCATTGGTGGAATAAATGGAAGATCAAATGAATTTAAATAACTACAAACTAAAAATGGTCTTAAAATTTATTTATTTTTATTTTTATTTTCTTGAGACAGAATCTTGCTCTGTCTCATGAAGGCTGAAATGCAGTGGCATGATCTAAGAGCACTGCAGCCTCCGCCTCCCAAGTTCAAGCAATTCTCCTATCTCAGCCTCCTGAATAGCTGAGACTACAGGCGTGTGCCAACACACCTGGCTAATTTTTTGTATTTTTAGTAGAGACGGGGTTTCCCCATGTTGGCCAGGCTGGTCTCACACTCCTGATCTCAGGTGATCCAACTGCCACAGCTCCAAAAGTGCTAAGATTACAGACATGAGCCATAATGCCCAGCATAAAGTTTATTTTTAATATAACAAATAGTAATATGCCAAACAATTCCACAGTATTCAAACTATGGTATATAGCCATGAATACTATTAAAGAGAAGATAATGAGGATGAACCAAAAATTAAAGCATATTCTAGAGCCACAATAATTAAAACAGCAAGATAGTAATGGAGGATTGTGTGTGCACAGACTAAAGGAACTAAACAAGTCTAAATATAGCCTCAAATACATGTGGGAACTGAATGTATGATAAAAGTAAAATCTCAAATCACTTGGCACAAGATGGACTTTTTAATGAATGGATTTGAGACCTATGGGTACCCATATGATAAAAGATCAAATTGTTTTCACACCACATACCAGGGCAAAAGCCAATGAATCAAAAATGTACAAGGAGAAAATATATTAAATCTTTTTATGATCTTGGGATGGGAAAGACTTTTCTAACTGTGACTTAAAATCTACAAGTTGGGGGAGAGATCCAAGATGGCCGATTAGCAACAGCTCAGGAATGTAGCTCCCAGTGAAAGCGCAGAGAATGAGTGGACGCCGCACTTTCCGACGAATTTTTGTTGCCCACAGACCGGGAGAGTCCCGGCAGAGGAGCCACATGGGTCACCAGCGTGACTCTTCTGGCCGGCGTGGCTGTTATGCCGGCGCCCCAGCGCGGCGCTTCCCGGTGCGGAGTATACGGGACAGACGGGCTCGGCTGGTCCCATCCCCACAAGGAAAACAGCAATTGGAAGCGCTGAGGACTGAGAGTTTCACAGTAAGCACAGCGAACCGGGGAAGTGTCCGGCTTAGTGGGGAACGGGCATCCGCCAAAGGAAAACCAAGAAACAGAAAAACTTCGTCACTGGGCGGAGAGAGATCCAAGATGGCCACGTAGCAGCAGCTCAGGACTGTAGCTCCCAGTGAAAGCGCAGAGAGCGAGTGGATGCCGCAAATGCAGATGAATATTTGATGCCCACAGACTGGGAGATTCCCGGCGAAGGAGCCACCCGGGTCGCCAGCGTGACTCTTTTGGCCGGCACAGCGCTTCTCGGTGCGGAGTGTACGGGACTGGATGCCCTTTTAGTCGGGCTCCGCTGGTCCCATCCCCACAAGGAGAACAGCAATTGGAAGCGCTGACTGAGAGCAAGCACAGCTGAACCCGGGAAGGCCCAGCTCTGTGGGGAAGGGACGCCCCCCGAAGGAAAACTAAGAAACAGAAAAAACTTCATCACCAACAAGCCGGACGTCCACTCAGAGACCCAATCTCAAAGTCGGCAATTACAAAGACAGGTGGATAAATCCACAAAAATGGGAAGAAACCAGGGCAAAAAGGCTGAGAACACCCGAAATCAGAATGCCTCTCCTCCTACAGGGGATCGCAGCTCCTCATCAGCAAGAGAACAAGGCTTGATGGAGGATGAGTGTGATGAACTCACAGAATCAGGCTTCAGAAGGTGGATAATAAGAAACTTCTGTGAGCTAAAAGAACAT
>PVKP010007656.1:19040-76270 GCA_004027715.1 Plecturocebus donacophilus | reverse complement strand
TTAAATAAAATATTGGTTGGCTGCTTATTTGTTATTTTCATCCCCTATTCCTTCCTGTCTCCATTGTTAAACACAATTATTGGCATAAAAGAGGTTTTTAATACCCATTTTTAGACTGTATTCTAGCCTGGGCAATAAAACAAGAATCCCATTCTCTCTCTCTCTTTCTCTTCCTCTTTCTTTCTCTCTTTTATTCTTTCTTTTCTTTCTTTTGCTGTTTCTTTCTTTCTCCTTTTCTCTTTTTCTAAAATCTCTCCCTCTTTCTTTCTCTTTCATTCTTTTTTTCTTTCTTTCGCTGTTTAAAAAAAAACAAAAAGTGACCACATAATTGGAAGTAAATCACTCCTCAGCAATTGCATAGCATTTCACAGGTTTAAATAAAATATTGGTTGTCTGCTTATTTGTTATTTTCATCCCCTATTTCTTCCTGTCTCCATTGTTAAGCACAATTACTGGCATAAAAGAGGTTTTTAATACCCATTTTTAGACTGCATTCTAGCCTGGGCAATAAAACAAGAATCCCAATCTCTCTCCCTCTTTCTCGTCCTCTTTCTTTCTCTCTTTCATTCTTTTTTTTTCTTTCTTTTGCTGTTTCCTTTTTTCTTTCTCCTTTTCTCTCTTTTTCTAAAAATAAATTAAAAAAAAAAAGAAAAACATTCAGGAAACACTGGGCACACTTATAGAAATGCAAAATGCTCTGGAAAGTCTCAGCAATACAACTGAACAAGTAGAAGATAGAAATTCAGAGCTCAAAAACAAGGTCTTCAAATTAACCCAATCCAACAAAAACAAAGAAAGTCCTCATTCAAAGAGCAAAGAAGACAAAAACTCCAGGAACATCTGTTGAGAAGAAAAACACTTTTTGTATACAAGCAGGAAAATGAGATGTTATCCAGGAAATATCTAAGAATAAAGGCCATGATGTATACAGTTTGTCTTCAAATGTCTCAGTAGAGGTCAGAGAGCTGTGACATCTGAGGACCAAGTTCAAGAAGGGACTAAAGTGTTGAAACTTAAAACCAAAATGGCTGATAAAGAAAATGTGAAGAGACCTCCAGGAAGCAAAAATAATACAATAGTGGGGAGAAACTGTATTCCTTTAAAACCTTCAAATGGACTAACCAATTCAACTGTAGTAATGGGCACACATAAACCAAAGGACAGTAATCAAACTCTGCAATTGTTACTAACTGAAGATGATCCCCGAAGTCAATATGTGACATTAAGCCAGGCATATCATCTTAAAAACAATAGCAAAAAGAAAGAGATAACTGCAGAAAAACCAAAGCAAGATGCTAACATGCCCAAGAAACCTGTGTTTGGATCTTATCATGGCCAGATTGTTCAGTCTAAGATTAATTCATTTAGAAAATCTCTACAAGTCAAAGATGAGAGTTCTGCAGCAACAAAGAAACTTTCAACCACTGTCCCTGACGCCACAAAGCCTCAGCCTGTAAACACCAGAGTGTAACAGTGAAAAGTAATAGATCCTCAATTATGACTGCCACCACGAAATCTGTGAGCACTACATCTCAGAGCACACAACTTGCGTGACCTCCTATTAGAAGTCATCACAGTAATACCCAGGACACTGTGAAACAAGGCATCAGTAGAACCTCTGCCCACGTTACAATCTGAAAAGTGCCTTGTGAAAAAGAACTGTTAGAATCAAAAACAGCTTTATCTAGTGTCAAAACCAGTTCTTGTCAAGATATAGTAAGAAATAAGACACTGTCAAGAAGCATAGCATCTGAAGTTGTGGCCAGGCTAGCTTCATCGACTAATGACAAACTGATGGAAAAGTCAAAACCCATTGACCAGCGAGGACATCCTATAGGAAAAGCAACTGTTGATAGATCAGCTCATCCCAAAGAAACCGCAGAAAAGAGAAAAGCTTGTCTGAGTGAGTAGACAGCTGACAAAGGAAGAGTGCTAAAAAGGCCTCCTAACTCAGTAGTTACTAAGCATGAGCGTGAAGGACAAAATGAAAAACCAGTTGGGTCTTTTTGGACTACCATGCCAGAAGATGAACAAAGATTATTTACTGAAAAAGTAAACAACACATTTTCTAAGTGCCTGTACTTGATTAATGAGGGATGTCAAAAAGAAGATATACTGGTCACACTGAATTACCTGATTAAAAAATTGCAGATGCCAAAAAGCTCGTTAAGTATTGTATATGTCTTGCACGTATGGAACCAATCACAAGTCCTATTGAAAATATTATTGCAGTCTATGAGAAAGCCATTCTGGCAGGGGCTCAGCCTACTAAAGAGATGCTACACACAATTGTAGATATTCTAAAAATGAAGAGTCAAGAAAAAGTTAATATGGAAGAAAATATGGAGAAGGCTTGTGTAACCAAGGAAGAAGCCAAAGAATTCAGTATTGAAGATACCCGTGTTAATGTAGATCCAGAAAAACTGGAAATGGAGAGTAAACATCAGAAAAATGTGCTATTTCAAGACTGTCAAAAAGATCAAGACAGCAAAACAAAAGATCCAACCCATGATGTTAAAACCCCCAATACAGAAACGAGGACAAGTTGCTTAATTAAGTATAATGTGTCTACTATGCCATACTTGCAAAGTCTGAAAAAGAAGGCGCAGTTTGATGAAACAAATTCCACATTTAAAGAGCAAGTTTTTAACACCAGTGAGACGTTCTCAACGTCTTCAGGAGAAAACTTCTAAATTGCCAGATGTGTTAAAAGATCATTATCCTTGTGCATCTTCAACGGAACAGCTAACGGAGTTGGGAAGAGAAACTAAAGCTTTTGTATGCCGCCCTAATGCAGCACTGTGTTGGTGATTAGACAGAAGAGAAACAAAGCTCTGATAGGGAATTGGGCTTTTATTATTTGTGGGGTGTTTTGTTTGGAGTAGCTTTACATTACCCTTAGGTCTGGAGTTGGCCACATACCTACGTATCCTAAGTATTCACGGCAGTGAGCTCCTTTACTAACATTCATGTTATGGCAACAGTTGTCCTCTGCATTGGAAAGCTAATCCTACCGTTTCAATCTCAACCAACCTGAATTTTTTCTTTAAGATGGGTAAATTTTGTCAGCTAGTTTACTATGTTCCTTAAATATAAATAGATTATAATACTAGTCTGTTCACTTTACTAACTATAAGCAGAGTAAAGATGCATCATTAGAAAATGAGGTATTCTAGGTAAAATGTGTATGTTTGCACTGACATGTTTTTAAAAGTTATGAGATACCTGCCTGCCTTTAAATAGAATGATTTTTTTTGGCCTTAATTGGATTAGTATGAAAGTCAAAAATTGTATAGAATGACTCACTTTGAATATTAAGACACAGAGGCTTAGTTTGCTTTCTCACCAAATTCATGTTACACAGACTTGTGCTCTGTTGTGTCCCTTGGACTGTCTATTGATTGATGAAAAGTGTCTGCACTGTTACTTTTCATCAGTAGTAGTCTGTGGCCCCGTGGCCTCTTTTGATTATAACTGGGGTCACCAAGAAAGATACTTAATTAAATAACCCCATTTATAAGAGAAGATACTTTGTGTAAGAAAGAAAAGATGCCAGATTTAGTGGTTTAACTTCTGTAACTTCACTTGGTAGTTTTTAAACAATTAGAATGGAGTAGGGAAAAAATATATCATACTGAATAAATGTCATTCTAGTTTAGACAGCATTTCTAAAATACTTAATACTTACACGTTTTCTTCTCTACAATATAAAAACCTCACTGTTAAATTGTGTTCCCTGAAACATGATAGTTACACAGTTTTCTCTCCACACATAAATATCACCACTAAAATTGTTTTGTAAGTTTCCAAACTAATACTTACATGGCACACATCATCTGTCAACTCTACAGTTTCAAAGAAGTGACTTTTTAATTGTAAAAGATTAGTTTAAAAACTATATGAATGTGGTAGAAGATCACATGCTTAGTCATTTTTACATTCATTCCATTTATATATCTTTTTCTATTGACTCCTCATGTTCTAGAGAGTAGAGTTTTTATTCTGTGTAACTGATATGTATACAGTAAAAATATCTGTATAATTAAAAAAATAATAATAATAATAAAATATGAACAAAGCCTCCAAGAAGTCTGGGATTATGTTAAATGACCAAACCTAAGAATAATCAGTATTCCTGAGGAAGAAGAGAAATCTAAAAGTTTGGAAAACATAATTGGGGGAAAAATTGAGGAAAACTTCCCCAGCTTTGCTAGAGACCTAGAGACCCAAACACAAGAAGCACAAAGAACACCTGGGAAATTCATCACAAAAAGATCAAAGCCTAGGCACACTGTCATCAGGTTATCTAAATCATATGATTTTGGTTTTTAATTCTGTTTATGTGATGTATCACATTTATTGACTGGTGAATGATAAGTCACCCTTGCATCCCTGGTATGAAACCCACTTGATTGTGGTGGATTACCTTTTTTATATGTGGTTGGATTCAGTTAGCTAGTTTTTTGTTAAAAAATTACCTTTTTTATATATGGTTGGATTCAGTTAGCTAGTTTTCAGTTAGCTAGTTTTTTGAAAAACATAAAGCATCTATGTTTATCAAGGATATCAGTCTGTAGTTTTCTTTTTTGGTCATGTCCTTTCCTGGTTTTGGTATTAGGGGGATGCTGGCTTCACAGAATCAATTAGGGAGGATTCCTTCTTTCTCTCTCTTGTGGAATATTGTCAAAAAGATTAGTACCAATTCTGCTTTGAATGTCTGACATAATTCTACTGTGAATCCGTCTGGTCCTAGACTTTTTCTTGTTGGTACTTTTTTTTTTTTTTTTGAGACTCTGTTGCCAGGCTGGAGTGCAGTGGCGCAATCTCGGTTCACTGCGACCTCCGCCTTCCAGGTTCAAGTGATTCTCCTGCCTCTGTCTCCTGAGTAGCTGAGACTACAGGTGTGTGCCACCACGCCCAGCTAATTTTTGCATTTTTAGTAGAGACGGGGTTTCACCATATTAGCCAGGATGGTCTTGATCTCCTGACCTTGAGATCTGCCCACCTCAGCCTCCCAAATTGCTGGTAATTTTTAAGTTACTATTTCAATCTCCCTTATTACTGGTCTGTTTAGGGTATCTAATTCTTCCTGATTTAAGCTAGGAGGGCTGCATTTTTTCAGGAATTTATCTATGTCTTCTAGGTTTTCTAGTTTATGTGCATAAAGGTGTTCATAGTAGCCTTGAATGATCTATTGTATTTCAGTGGCGTCAGTTGTGTAATATCTCATTTTGTTTCTTAACGAGGTTATTTGGATTTTCTCTGGTAGCATGTTTGAATTCATTGCTTTTTTTAAATTTATTATTTATTTATTTATTTATTTACTTATTGAAGAATAAAAGAGAAAGAAAGAGAAAAAGAAAGGGGAAGTTTTTTTTTTTTAAGAGAAAGAAAGAAGTAGAATAAAAGAAAAAAGAAAGAAAGAGAAAGAGGGAGAGAGAACGAGAATCTTGCTCTATTGCTCAGGATTTCATTTAAACCTGCGAAATGCTTATGCAATTACTAAAAAGTGATTTATTTCCTATTATGTGATCACTTTTAGAATAGGTATGATATAATATTGAAAAAATATATGTTTTGTGGATATGGGGTGGTAGGTTCTGTAAATATTTATTAAATTTGCTTGTTCCAGGTCTGAGTTCAAATCCGGGTTTTTTGTTTTTTTTTTTTTTTTTTTGCTCTCCATTAGGTTGGTAAATCTAATGGAGATTTACCATAAGATTAACATAATCTTATGTTAAGTCTTTGTGCGTCCTTGCCTACAAGAAAGGTCTGAATACAGCGTACCGATGGGTTTTAACTTTTTATTCAGTTTGTCTAACTGTATGTTTTTATTGGGGCATTTAATCCCTTTAAGTTTAGGCTTAATATTGATATATATGAATTTAATACTGTTATTTAAGGCTAACTAGCTGTTTGCCCGTTAGTTGATGTAAATTCTTCGTTGTTGTAATACTCTTTACTTTTTGATAAGTTTTTAGGATAACTGTTGCTGGTTGTTCGTTTCTGTATATAGTGCTTCTTTCAGAACTTGCCGCAAAACAGGCCTGGTGGTGGTGGTAATGAAGTCTGAGTTCTTGCTTGTTTGCAAAAATTTTTATTTTTCCTTGGCTTGTAAAACTTAGTTTGGCTGGATATGTGATTCTGGGTTGAAAGTTTTTTTCTTTAAGGATGTTAAATATTAACCGCACTCTTTTCTGGCTTGTAGAGTTTCTACTGAGAGATCTGCTGTGAGTCTGATAGGCTTCCCTTTATGGGTAACCTGGCCTTTCTCTCTGACTGCCCTTAGTATGTTCTCCTTTATTTCAATCCGAGTAAA
The DNA here is from genome assembly GCA_004027715.1 of Plecturocebus donacophilus. NCBI lineage: Eukaryota > Metazoa > Chordata > Mammalia > Primates > Pitheciidae > Plecturocebus > Plecturocebus donacophilus. The sequence goes on along the minus strand of PVKP010007656.1, from coordinate 69,951 downwards.
TCTGACAATTATGTGTCTTGGGGTGGTCTTCTTGAGGAATATCTTTGTGGGGTTCCCTGTATTGCCTGGAGTTGAGTATTGTCATGCCTTGCTAGTTTAGAAAAATTTTCCTGGATAATATCCTGAAAAATCTTTTCCAACTTGGATTCATTCTCTTCGTCACTTTCAGGTATACCTATTAAGCATAAATTAGGTCTTTTCACATAGTCCCATATTTCTTGGAGATTTTGTTCATTCCTTTTTACGCTTTTTTCTCTGATCTTGTCTTCTTGTTTCATTTCATTAAGTTGTTCTTCGACTCCAATATCCTTTTTTCTACTTGATCAATTCGACAGTTAAAACTTGTGCATACTTCACGGATTTCTCGTATTGTGTTTTTCAGCTCCATTAATTCGTTTATGTTCTTCTCTAAATTGTCCATTCTTGTTAGCATTTCATCAAACCTTTTTTCAAAGTTATTAGTTTCTTTGCATTGGTTTAGAACATATTCTTTTAACTCACAGAAGTTTCTTATTATCCACCTTCTGAAGCCTAATTCTGATGATTCTTCACACTCGTTTTCCATCAAGCCTTGTTCCGTTACTGATGAGGAACCAGCGACCTCTGTAGATGGAGAGACTTTCTGATTTTGAGTGTTCTCAGTTTTTTTAAGGTGGCTTCTTGGCATCTTTGTGGTTTTATCCATCTGTCGTCTTTGTAATTACCAACTTTCAAATTAGGTCTCTGAGTGGACATCCAGCTTGTTAATTCCCAGCTCTGGAATTATGTAATTTTGATTGTAGCGACTCGCAACGCTAGCTAAAACAGCAGTGTTGAAATTTGTGGTGCTTTTCTGCCCAGGGGTCTCTGGTCTGACTTCCCTCTTCAGTCCCTTTTTCAATCAGCCGGATGGACTGCTCTGCCTTCACAGAGCTCCAAACATCATCCAAAAGGAGACTCAGTCCCGTTTACTCCGCACCAAGAGCCACCGAGCCGAGGCACTGGCAAAAAAGCCGCACCAGCCGAAAGGGTCGCGCTGGCAACCCGTGGGGCTCCTCTGCTGGGAATGTCCTGGTTCATGGGCAGCAAAAATTTATCAGTAAGTGTGACATCCACTGGCTCTCTGCGCTTTTACTGAGAGCTGCAATCCTGAGCTGCTAGTGATCAGCCATCTTGGATCTCTCACCTTTTTTTTTCACTTTAAAAAATTTTTTCCAGAAGTTATTTTGGTACACGTGGTATTTGGTTACATGAGTTAAGTTCTTTAGTAGTGATCATCAAGTGGAAAAAGAAACTGTGATAAATATACATACATACACATATATATACAGTTTTCTTTTGTATATATACATATATATATGCCATTGTGTGATATATATATTGTGTGAGCCACTGTGATATATATATGTGTGTGTATATATATATACTGTGATATATATTCCATATTGTGTGTGTATATAATTCCATTGTGTGTGTGTGTATAGATCTATATTTTCCATTGTGTGTGTGTGTGTATACATATATATCACAGTTGTGACACATATATATCACTGTGATACACATATATATTCCATTGTGTGTGTGTGTATATACATACATATATATCACAGTTGTGACACATATATATCACAGTGATATATATATATATCACCTATATATATATCACCCGCCTTGTGTCATTCTTATGCCTTTGTGTTCTCATAACCTAGCTCTCATATATATGTATGTATATATACATATATATATACATACATATACATATACACAACTGAATATATATATCACACAATGGAATATATATATCACAGTGATATGTATGTGTCAATATATGTGTCACAACTGTGATATGTGTGTATACACACACACACACACACACACACACACACACACACACTAGAATACTACTCAGTCATAAAGGGGAATGAATTAACAGCATTTGTAGTGACCTGAGTGAGACTGAAGATGATTATTCTAAGTGGAGTAACTCAGGAATGGAAAACCAAACATCATTATGTTCTCACTGATATACGGGAGCTAGGCTATAAGGACACAAAGGCGTAAGAATGACACAAGCTGGGTGTGGTGGCTCACGCCTGTAATCTCAGCACTCTGGTAGATCACGAAGTCAGGAGTTCAAGACCAGCCTGGCCAATATGGTGAAACCCCATCTCTACTAAAATACAAAACTTAGCTGGGCATGGTGGCATGCACTTGTAATCTCAGCAACTTGGGAGGCTGAGGCACAAGAATCACTTGAATCTGGCAGGTAGAGGTCACAGTGAGCAAAGATTGGACCACTGTACTCCAGCCTGAGCAACACAGCAAGACCCTGCCTCAAAAAATATGTTAAAAAATTTCAAAAACTATAAATAAAATCCTCACTTATCAATAATAACAATGACTATAAATGAAGTCAATTCGCTAATTAAAAGACATAGAGCATAGAGCACGGTGGCTCACACCTATAATCCCAGCACTTTGGGAGGCTGAGTCAGGTGGATTGCTTGAGTTCAGGAGTTTGAGACCAGCCTGGGCAATGTGGCGAAACCTCATCTCTACTGAAAATTAAAAAAAAATTAGTCAGTAGCAGTGGCATGTGCCTGTAGTCCCAGCTACTCAGGAGGATTGCTTGAGCTTGGAAGGTCGAGCTACAGTGAGCTGAGATGGTGTCACTGCACTCCGGCCTGGGTGACAGAGTGAGACCCTGTCTCAAAATATAATATAATATAATAAGTAAAAATAAAAGACAAAGAGCAACTGAATAGATAAAGCAGTAAGACCTGGCCGGGTGCAGTGGCTCACGCCTGTAATCCCAGCACTTTGGGAGGCTGAGGTGCGCAGATAACGAGGTCAAGAGATCAAGAACATCCTAGCCAACATGGTGAAACCCCTTCTTTACTAAAAATACAAAAATTAGCTGGGTGTGGTGGTGAATGCCTGTAGTCCCAGCTACTTTAGGAGGCTGAGGCAGGAGAATCGCTTGAACTTGGGAGGCGGAGGTTACAGTGAGCTGGGATCACACCACTGAACTCTAGCCTGGTGACAGAGCAAGACTCCATCTCAAAAAAAAAAAAAAAAAGGAAGACCAACTATATGCTGCCTATAAGAAACCTATTTCACCTATTAAGACACACATAAACTGAAAATGGAAGTGGAAAAATATAGTCCATGCAACTGAAAACCAAAAAAGAGCAGTAGTAGCTATGCTAATGTCAGGTGAAATTGACTACAAAGACTTCTAGAAAAGACAAGGAAGATCACTATATATTGATAATCCAGCAATAGGATATAACAATTATAAATATCTATAAACTCAACACTGGAGTATTCAAGTATATAAAGCAAATATTAATAGATATGAAGGGAGAGACAGACTGCAACATAATAATAGTAAGAGACTTTGACACTCCACTCTGAGTAGTAGACAGATTATCCAGAGAGAAAATCAACAAAGAAACAGCAGATTTAAACTACACGCAAGACCAAATAGGCCTAACTGACATTTACAGAACATTTCAACCAGCTGCTGCAGAATACACATTCTTTTCATCAACACATGAGACATTCTCCAGAATAGATTCTCCAGAATCTTAGGCCACAAAAGAAGTCTCAACAAATTCACAAAAGTAGAAATCATATCAAGTATTTGTTCTGACCACAATGGAATAAAAGTACAAATCAATGAAAAAAGAAACCTTAAAAAATACACAAAAACATAGAAATTAAACAACATTTTCTTGAATGACCAATGAGTCAATGAAGAAATTAATATGGAAATTTAAAAATGTCTTAAAACAAATGAAAATGGAAATATAACAAAATTTATGAGTTACAGCAAAAGCAGTACTGAGAGGAAAGTTTATAGCAATAAATGCCGACATCAGAAAAGTAGGAAGACTCCAAATAAACAACTTAACAATGTACCCCAAGAAACTAGAAGAGCAAGAGCAAACAAAACACAAAATTAGTGGAAGAAATAAAATAAAGATCAGAGCAAAAATCTCATTACTGAATATTAACCAAAGGAATATAAATTGTTCTATCATAAAGACACATGCACAGTATATTCACTGAAGCACTATTCATAACAGCAACGACATAGACTCAACCCAAATGCCCATCAGTGGTAGACTGGATAAAGAAAATATGATACATATATACTGTGGAATACTATGCAGCCTTTGCAGGAAGATGAATGGAGCTGGAAGCCATTATCCTTATCAAACTAACATAGAAACAGAAAGCCAAATACTGCATGTTCTCACTCATAAGTGGGAGCTAGATGATGAGAGCACGTGGACACACATAGAGGAAGAACAGACAGTGGGCCTACTGGAGGGTGGAGGGTAAAAGGAGGGAAAGGATCAGGAAAAATAACTCATGAGTACTGGCTTAATACCCGGGTGATGAAATACCCTGTACAACAAACCCCCATGACATGAGTTTACTTATGTAACAAACCTACACATGTACCCCTGAACTTAAAAGTTAAAAAAAATTCATTTTTTCATAGCCAAAACAAAGATCAGAGTAGGAATAAATGAAATTGAGAACAAAAAATACACAAGATCAATGAAGTGAAAAAATAGTTTTTGAAAGGTATAAAAACAGACAAACCTTTAGCTAGACTAAGAAAAAAAGAGAAAAGACTCAAATAAAATCAGAAACATAAAATAAAATCTAACAAGACCACAAAAATGTGAAGAATCATTAGAGACTATTATGAACAATTACACACCAACAAACTGGAAAACCTACAGAAAATTGGTAAGTTTCTGGACTATATAACTGACCAAGATTGAACTATAAAGAAACAGAAAACTTCAACAAACCAATAATGAGTAACAAAATTGAAGCCCTAATAAAAAGTCTATAATCAAAGAAAAGCCCAGAACCTGATGGTTTCACTGCTGAATTCTACCAAATATTTAAAGAACTAATATTAATTGTACTGTAACTCTTCAAAAAAATTTAAGAGGAGGGAATACTTCTAAACTCATTCTGTGAGAACAGCATTACTGTGATACTGATAAGAACAGAACAAAAAACAAAAAAAAAGAAAACTACAGGCCAATACCACTGAAGAACATAGACACAAAAATTTAAACAAAACACTAGCAAACCAAATTCAATAAAACATTAAAGATACCATTCACAAATCAGACACAGTGTTACATATCTATAGTATCAGCTACTTGAGAAACTGAGGCAGGGGATCACATGAGCCTAAGAGTTCAAGACCAACCTGGGATACACTGCAAGACCATGTCTCAAAATAAAAAAAAATTTTTTACATTATTCCCCATGGGAATCCCAAATGAGATTCATTTCAGGGATGCAAGGATGGTTCAATGTACACAAATCAATAAACATGATACATCACATTAAAAGAACAAAGAACAAGAACTACGTGATCATTTCAAGAGATGCCGAAAAAGAATGCAATAACAGTCAGCATTCCTTTATGATTAAAAAAAAAAACCTTCCACAAAATGAGTACATAAGGAACATACCTCAAAATGCTGGGCATAGTGGTTCACACCTGTAATCCTAGCACTTTGGGAGGCCAAGGTGGGAAGACCACTTGAGGTCACGAGTTTGAGACCAGTCTGGCCAGCATGGTGAAACCCCATCTCTACTAAAAATACAAAAATTAGCTAGGTGTGGTGGTGAGCACCTGTAATCCCAGCTACTCAGGAGGCTGAGGCAGGAGAATTCCTTGAACCTGGGAGGTTCAGATGTCACTGAACCGAGATCACGACCAGCCTCGGCAACAAGGGCGAAACTCATCTCAAAAAAAAAAAAAAAGAAAGAAAAAAAAGGAATATACCAAAAAATAATGAAGACTATATATAACAAACCCACAGCTAACATCATACTGAAAAAATGTTGAAAGCCCTTCCTCTAAGATCTGGAACAAGACAAGAATGCACAATTTCATCATTTTTCTTCAACATAATGCTAGAAATTCTGGCCAGAAGAATTAGGTAAGAGAAAGAAAGGGCATCCAAATTGAAAAGAAAGATGTCAAATTTGTTTTGTCCATAGACAACATGACCTTATATTTAGATAAACCTAAAGACTCCAACAATCTGTTAGAAATAATAAATAAATTCAGTAAAGTTGCAGGATACAAAACTAAAATACAAAAATCAGTAGTATTTTATCAGCAACAGCAAACAATCTGAAAAAGAGATCAAGAAAGCAATCCCATTTACAACAGCTACAAAAAATATAAAATACCTAGGAATCAATTTCACCAAAGAAGTGAAGGACTTATGTAAGGAAAACTAAAAAACACTTATGAAAAAAATTGAAGAGGACACACACAAACAAAACTGGAAAGATATTCTATGCTCATGGATTAGAAGAATATCGTTAAAATGACAATAGTACCCAAAGCAATTTATAGATTCAATGAAAGGCTTATCAAAATACTAATGATATTCTTCACAGAAATAGAAAAAACAATGCTAAAATTCATACAAAACCACAAAGACCCTGAATACTCAAAGCAATCATGAACAAAAAGAACAAAGCTAGAGGCACCATACTACCTGACTTCAAAACGTACTACAAAGCTATAGCAACCAAATTAACTTGGTACTGGTGTAAAAAACAGACACATAGACCAATGGAGCAGAACAGAGAACTCAAACATAAATCCATGCATTTACAGCCTATTTATTTATTTATTTTTATTTTAATTTGTTAATTAAAAATAAACAGACTCTGTCTCACTCTGTTGCCCAGGCTGGAGTGCAGTGGTGCAATCTCAGCTCACTGCAATATCCACTCTCTGGGTTCAAGTGATTCTCCTGCCTCAGCCTCCCAAATAGATGGTACTACAGGTATGTGCCACCATGACTGGCTAATTTTTGTATTTTTAGTAGAAATCAGGTTTCATCATGTTGGCCAGGCTGATCTCAAACTCCTGACCTTAAGTGATCCACCCACCTTGGCCTCTGTAAGTGCTGGAATTACAGGTGTGAGCCAGCGCACCTGGTCTACAGTCAATTTATTCTTCACAAAGGCATCAATAACATAAAGTGAGAAAAGGAAAGTCTCTCAACAAATGGTGCTAGGAAAACTGGATGCAAGAATCCTTAGCAAAATACTAGCAAGCCGAATTCAACATGTTAAAATATTCTTCACCAGCTGGACACAGTGTTACATACCTACATATCACTCACTTCAGACTGGGAGTATAATGTGAAAAAATATATATATATGAAATGTTCTCACTCATATGTGGGAACTAAAAAAGCAGATCTCATGAAGATAAGAGAATAGACTGCTGGTTACTAAAGGTCAGGAAAAGTAGGTGGGTGGGGGAGAGAAAGAGAAGCAGAGTGATGGGGACAAACATACAGTTTAATAGAAGAAGTAAGACCCAGTGTTTGAAAGATCAGTAAGGTGACTGTAGTTTACAACCATGTAGAAGAATGAAACTGGATCCCTACCTCACACCATACACAAAAATAAAATCAAAATGGATTAAAATCTTGAATCTAAGACCTGATACAATGAAACTACTAGAAGAAAACATTGAGGAAACACTCCAGAACATTGGTCTGGCCAAAGAATTTTTGTGTAAGAAAGCACAGGCAACCAAATCAAAAATAGACAAATGGCATTACATCAAGTTAAAAAGTTTCTGCACAGCAAACAATCAAAGAAGTGAAGAGACAATCCATAGGATGGGAGAAATTATTTGCTAACTACCCATCTGACAAGGTTTTAATAACCAGAATATATAAGGAGCTCAAATAATTCAATAGAAAAAAAACTCATTAAAAAATGGGCATAAGAGCCCAGGTGCAGTGGCTCACACCTGTAATCCCAGCACTCTGGGAGGCCAAGGCGGGCGGATTACGAGGTCAGGAGTTTGAGACCAGCCTGGCCAACACAGTGAAACTCCTTTATTAGCTAACTTTTCTCATACTGCAATTCATTTGCATTTTTTTTTTCCACCTAAGATTATATATGAACCATTTCCCCTCACTACCTGTAACCTTCTTTTTAAAGGCTTCTGCTATCTGTCTAAGGGATGTTCATAATTTTAGCCACCTCCTTGTGGGATACCTGGGGTTTTTATATTTATTTATTTGGATTTTTGTTTGTTTGTTCATTTTTAGTACTATGATTAAGCTTAGTGAAATTCTTTCATATGATCTTTTTATAGTATTAGGATTATTTCCTCAAATTTGCTATAGCTAAAGTCAAAGAACATGAACATTTAATGTGTTCTATGATAACTATGACTGAATTGTACTCCACACTGTTATATCAGTCAACTTTCAGAGCATCAGAAAATCTGAGCGCTCGTTATGCTGCTTCTTGCCTAGAACTAAGTCTTTCAATTACAATGCATATTTACAATTTAGTAGGCAAAATGGGGGAGAAAAAGATCTTGGGTTTTAATGTGCATTTCAGTTTTAGGGAAGTTTAATATTTTCCCACATTTATTATGAATAATATGTTTATACAACTACTCTTGTAATTTACTTATTTTTCTCTTTATTTCAGAATATTTCATGTAGATTTAAATCAGTACTTAATAAAAAAGACAAGCTGGGTGTGGTGACTCATGCCTGCAATTCCAGCACTTTGGGAGGCCAAAGCAGAAAAACTGCCTGAAGCCAGGAGCTCAAGACCAGTGTGGCAACAAAGTGAGACCCCATCTCCATAAAAAAAATATTAGCCAGGTGTGGTGGCACATTCCCAGCTACTCGGGAAGCTGAGGCAGGAGGATCACTTGAGCCCAGGAAGAGTTCAAGGCTGCACTGAGCCATACTCGCACCATGTACCCCAGCCTGGGCAACAGAACGAGATCCTGTCTCTAAAACAAAAATTTTTTAAATATTTTTTCACAGAGTTGGATATATACATATATATACACACATATATAATATATATATAAACACTCATCTGTATCTCTCTACTACTGTATGCTAATTTTTAATCTTCATATACTAAACTAAGCTTTTCTAGAAAAATCCTATTTCCAAAATCGATTGAAAGGAAATAGAAAACCTGAATCTATTAACAACCTTGAGGAGAAATGGAAAAGTTCTCAAAGGTGCTTCTAAGGTACCTCTACCAGGTCTCCCACTGAGCGAGCCTGTTTGTCTCTGGAGGTCTGAAAATACCAAAAGGCCAAGCAAAATGTACTGAGGAGAAGGCCTCTAACCCAGTAGTAAAATAACTGTCTTCATGTTGGGCTCCAGAATTAATAAATTTTCCTCTTTGTTGCCATGTGCAAAAATGTGCTTTTCAGCAATTGCTTCCTTAGCCGCTTGGCTCAGATTAAATTTGGTGCATGATATTTTAAGAATTATCAAAAACTCTGTAAACAGAACTCGCAGTGACCTCAGTGCAATGGGTGTGACCCACTGATGGCCAATTTAATCAAGGGGGAATTCAGAGTACTCACTGCAAGCAATTGATTTTCAAGAGAAAAGTCAGCAGGATCAAACACCCAGTTGGGATGAAAATCCCTTGAATCACCCCTATCACCGTGTTTTCTAGCAACTAACTCCTGACTCCATATAGCGTAATAGCCAAATTACTATAATTATCTCGCAACACAAGTGGCATATCAACATTATTTTAAACATGGATTTTTTTGCATAATCTTTCATTATCTTTCAGCCTTCCATTTGAAAATGGAAAACAACAACAAACTGTGATCTACCGCAACAGGAAAAAGGTCACCAGAGAGAACAAATAAAAGGGTTATTTACATGTGAATGTACTGAGATGTGTTTTACAATCAAATACACTCTTGAACTTCATTAAATGCCTTCTCCCCTGCTTCATAAATATGGGCAAAAGAGACATCCCCTACTGAGAAAATAATCCTAGCACATAATGATCATAACGAATATAAATAAAGCCATTTTTCTTCCGAAGACCTCCAGGCCCCATATAAAAATGCACTTGTATTTCCACCATTGTAAAATGAATCTGACTGTTGGAGAGCAAGGCTGTGATATCGCAGTCGCTCCCAGGGCTGGAGAGGAAAGGAGGAATGCAGATCTCATCTGTCAGGTTGCTCTCTACAAAATAACAGACTCTTAAGTGGTTGCCATCCTTTGTTGCTGTGGCTGTTTTTGAAGACATTAGAAAAGGCGTAGAAATCAGCCTTGGAATTAAGATGGAGAATTGACAACCGGTCTTATGAAATAACCAAAAGACTCACCAAGATGGCTTTGGGGCCATGTCCCTGACCACAGTTCCGGGCTTCAGGTCTGGATTATATTCTTCCTGGTATGGTACCAGCCAGGGGCTCTTCCCTGAGAGCCCTGAAAGAGTCTAAACTGCCACCCTTGGAGATGCCTCGGTGTAAGTCTGGTATTATTTATTTGTTTTATCAACATCTCTTGCAAAGCTTTAGAATTCACAAAGTAGGTTCTAGAAAATCAAAGTTGGCAAGAGTCACTAAAGCTTTGCAAGAATGAAATGTTTTTGCCTTTATATACTAAAGACATTCAGTGGCTAAAAAAAAGATAAAATTCATATTGTAACAAATGTAAGTTAGTGTATTAGGGCTTTGTGTAAACATTAAGTAGAGCTGACTTTGCTGCCACTGTCTGCATTACTGTCAGAGCCTTACTACAGGCATCGAAGAACCACACCACAGAACCTAGGGGAAGGAGAGGAAAGGGGAGGGGAGGAGGGAGAATTGAGATGCTCAAAGCCCAGATCACAATGAGAAAATGGCAGATTTGGTGGCACTTGCCGCCATGTGAGTAATATTGCTGTGTGGCCACTGAGTGAGAACTGTAAGAGGCCGCAGAACTCACCCTAACCTCCTGGAAGTGGAGGTGACGAGGGCACGGAAGGTGGTAAGAGCACAGCTCCCCTCCTAGGGGAATCTGAAACCCACACCAGGGGCAATGAGAGGCCCATTTGGTGGGAAACAGAGACTTTCCTCTGGCACATAGGGTTGGGTGGGTGCAGCTTATATCCAGCCGGGAAAAGAACATGGGCTTATGAAAGGATGTAAACATCCAAACATCCCCACCCTGAACACATACCGCTGCCCTATTAGGGACCAGAGGAACGAAGTACAATACCATGGAGCCTCTCTTGGGCTGCAGTGCGCCTCCTCCCATTCCCAAAACTCACATGCTGAAGTCTTAACCCCTAATACCTCAGAATGAGACTGTATTTGCAGACAGAATCCTTAAAGAGGTAACTGAGTTAAAACAAGGTCACTGAGGTGAGCCCTAATGCAATGTGACTGGTGTCCTTAAAAAAGAAAAAACGTAAACACTGATGGGTACAGAGGGAAGACCATGTGAAGACATGGGGAGAAGACGGCCATCTACAAGCCAAGGAGGGAGGCCTCAGAAGAAACTGACCCCTGCAACATCCTGACTTCTGGCCTCAGAAATGTGAGAAAATCAATTTCTGTTTTTTAAGCCACCCAGTCAGTGGCACTTTGTTATGGCAGCCCTGGAAGACTAAATCCTGGTGAGTCACTGGTTAACTAACTACAGAATGAACTGACTGTTAAAACAAATGTTCTGAGGTCTGTGATGTTAGGATGGCAGCAGAAATCCTGACACACTCTGTAGATGCTCCAGTCCTATTTGGAATCCATGTTAAAAGAAGAAAAAAGTAAAACAGAAGGGAATCCAGAAATATAAAATGGAACCTTGGGAAGAGAGGTGACAAGAACTGGGACGATTTCATAGAGAAAAGATAAGACTGAACAGGGAGCCATTGTTTTTTAGCTCTGGCACAGGGAGAGTGGTTCCAGGTGTTTCCCAGCCTAGGAGATGAGAGAATCTGAGGTAAGAAGCAAATGTGAGTTTGAGGAAAAGAAATTCAATTAAGACATAAAGAGACACTTCCTGACAGCAGGAGTGATTTAAAAAAATTTTTTTTACGTTGACACATTAAAAAAATTGTATTTTGAAGGGCCTTTTATATATATAATGAGCAACCGTCTTCCTGGATGACTTGGTGACAAGGGACTAGTTATTCTTTTGAATGCCCACAACTCTATTATGTAAAATTAAATCTCTCCCTGCCAAGGAGCACATCAAGTTCTACAGAGACTTTGTAAGGTGGGCCCTGGGTATATAATGAGATTTCCAAATCGGAACCTTGCAGGAGTCTTTTAAAACAGAGATTCACGCTGCCCAGATCTCACCGGCCTACAGGAGGAACAAAAGTTTTGTTTTTTGCTTGTTTTTATTTTTTTATTTTAACTATTAAATGCGGCGATGCCAGTACAGCTGTGGAAACGCAAACTGTGCCCTATTTTGCCTTATGCATCATCAAGAAAATTGCCAGCTCAAGCCTGATTCCAAAATCTTTATTGGGTGATGCAGCTAACAAAAGACACAGCTTGATTTGCAAACGCCAGGCAGGGCCAGTGCTACGGCCAACTGGAAAAAAATATTGTTTTGAACCATTTTATTGTCACTGAAGGAAAATATTCATAAACTGCCAGGCATATGGACCATCTCGATGTGTATTCAGTAAATTTTTTTTCAGCATTTAAGGGGATCTTACATCTCATTCAGTACAATCTCCTACACAAGCAGAAAGCCCTTTTTAAGTGTGATGACTCTTTCTTTATGAAATCTTCCAATATTCTGAGAACTTGCTACTTCTACACTAGGTCCTCCATTAAATAAAAAAATATATACTTCTACTAGCTTTTCCTTATGCTTGGACAAAATTTGCATTCTTAGAACTTATTCCCATTGGTCCCAGTTTACTCTCAATATTTAGTACATAAAAACCAAAGTTTACAAGTGTGTAATAGGTTATATATGCAAAATGGGTAGCTATGAGGACATATACAAAATATTCAGGTAAAACACAAATTGATTGTACACAGTTAAACACTGTAGATTCCAGGGAAACTTCTTTTTTTTTTTTTTAAGGTAGACCCTAGCATTTTATTTAGATCTTCGTTAAACTGTTGGAATTGAGAACAGACGTACTTAATAAACCTCCAAAAATAGATCCTGAAAAGCACTTTCTGCTCAAGGCAAGCAGTCATGGAATAAGCACATAAACAAGCTGGCTTCTCTACACCACACCAGCCAAGTCAGCTTTCTCCATGGTCAGCCACATCAGCTCTGCCCCTATTTCTGTTAACACCAGCCAGACCTCCAGGGAAATTTTTGATAAAAAAAAAAAAAAATTTTTTTTTTGCATTCAGGGGATAAGCTTAGCCGAGTTGCCGCCTTCTGTTGTCTAGATTGACAAGTCCTTTGCCACCACCCAACGGCTACTTTTCTCATTTCTGAACAATCTTGGTATAATCTTTCAGACAGGAGAAAGCATAGGAATTTGAAAGTAAGCTAATCACCATGTGTATTAGGAGCTAGAGAAAGGAAGGCCTCTGGATTCACTTAAGCATGTTGAGTCTTGACATTATTCTGCTTGAAAGGGTTGAGGTTGGTGTGAAATTGCAAGTTTTCACAGCTGGTAGAGAAAGATCAGATCTTGAGAGAAGAGTTTGAGAATAAGCAGTTTATTTTGGAGGTGGTTCCTGGATGCAGCGGTAAGAGAGTGAGGACAAGAGACAGGAAAAGAAAGACAACCAATAAAATATGTGTTATCCACGGACACACAGAGGAGAACAACACACATTGCGGCCTTTTGAGGGTGAAGGGTGGGAGGAGGGAAAGGATCAGGAAAAATAACTCATGGGTACTAGGCTTAATACCTGGGTGATGAAACAATCTGTACAACATACCCATATGACATATGTTTCCCTGTGTAACAAACCTTCACATGTACTTTTGAACTTAAAAGTTAAAAAACAACAACAACGCATGTTATCACCCAGATTACCATTATGGACAACTGAAACTTAATCCCTTGGGGGAACTCTGGGAAAGCAGCCAATACTCATGTCACTGAGTCCTCCCACCTGAGGAGTGAGGGAGCTGGGATATTTATACTCTCACCCAAGTCAGTTGTGTGTAAATAAATGTTTTCACAGCTGGTAGGAAAAGGCCTAACTCGTAGTGTCTTGGTCTCACTTCTCTCAGAAGCAAACCTTGAGTTAAAGATTCAATTACAGCCATTTATTTGGAAGTCGATGGAGAAAGCACCAGCAGGGAAGCAGGGATGTGAAATAGGAAAGCAGAGTCTGTTCCTTGAGTGATAATTTCCTGACACTTCCAGCCTGACCCCTGCACAGGTCAAAGTGGCCTTTCACAGTTCTAAAAGAGCCTGCAGACACAGAGGTGAAGATCCCAGGAGTTGTTTGGAGTACACACATACAAAATAAAAGTCTGAGGAATATGGGCAGGTCACTGACGACTCACTGAAGTGATCATTTATTAAATAACTTACTAAAGAAAAAAAAAAAAACTGGCTGGGAGTGGTGGCTTACGCCTGTAATCCCAGCACTTTGGGAAGCCAAGGTGGGCAGATCACCTGAGGCCAGGAGTTCAAGATCAGCCTGGTCAACATGGTGAAACCCCATCTCTACTAAAAAAAAAAAAAAAATAGCAGGATGTGGTGGCATATGCCTGTGAGCTCAGCTAATGGGGAGGCTGAGGCAGAAGAATCACTTGAACCGGGAGACAGGTTGAAGTGAGCTGAGATTGCACCACTGTACTCCAGCCTGGGTGACAGAGAGAGACTTCATCTCAAAAAATAATAAATTTTAAAAAAATTAAACTAAAGTGAAAAGACTGATCACATATCTTATGTAGCAGAACTGTCATTGGAGTTTTCTGTCAAAACCATCCAACATAAAAAGTTACCTTGCCAAGACTATCATCTTGCACAAAAGCAGAAAGAGGTCGGGTCTGCCTTCTGGGTCAGCCACTGATGAGCGTTAAAAGCTTGGATGAGCTTGAGCAGGTATAAAATGGAGAGAACCTCACTTTCCCTAGCTCTCCTACATCAAGTTATAAGGATAAAATGAGATTATATATATATATCCTTTGAAATGGAAAAAGTACTAAATGAAATACAAGATATGAGGCACAGTGATGTGTGCTCATCTGAAACAAGAATTTTACTTCATATTTTAGAGAAATTATATTTCCTTTAACTGGAGACTTTCATCAGGAAAAAAAGTAAGAGATCACAGTACATTTAGAATTTTCTCGAGCCTCATTCTTTGTTGTTGATAGGAAAATGGCAGCAAAATGTGTTGATGACTCTTTTCTTAGATATAATGGGCTGTTGATGATTTGTGACTCAATCCCTGGAAGTTATCTGGAAGTCTACAATGCCAGCTCCCTGGTGAAAATTTCATAAAGAATCAGCTTTGTGTCAATGAACATAAAGCTGACTTTTAAAAACAAACAAGGCACAGAGACAAGTTTTCCTGTTTCCTTTACTTACCATCTGTCCTAGGTCAACTGATTTTAGGTAAAAATATTAAAGGAGGTAGAGAGAAGTAGGACTTCTTTTAGTGCCCATATCTTTGTGCGCTCTTGCTAGATAGAGATATACTAGCTTATGTGTGTTTTTAAGTCCAAGGTTCAGTTTAAATTTTGAATTTCATTGCCCCATAACGTTTCTAAGGAATTTTATATTTATTCTATGTAGGAAACATTAGTAGCATCAAAGCCACTCAGGAACACACTGGAAGGGACTTTTCAATGTGTTCTTTATCACAACAGTCACGGGGGAAAAGTATTTTAACATGTTCAGGACTTACTTTGTGTTTGGCGCTGAGCTAAGCACAACACGTACATTCTAACATTTAATCCTCCCCTCAACTTCTTGGGTTAGATGCTATTTTTATCTCCATTTTATATATGAGAATATTGAGCCAAGAGTCAGGCGCAGTGGCTCACGCCTGTAATCCCAGCACTTTGGGAGGTCAAGGCAGGTGGATCACCTGAGATCAGGAGTTGAAGACCAGCCTGGCCAACATGGCAAAATCCTGCCTCTATTAAAAATACAAAAGTTAGCTGGGTGTGGCGGCAGTTGCCTGTAATCCCAGCTACTCTGGATGCCGAGACAGGAGAATCACTTGACCCTGGGAGGCAGAAGTTGTGGTGAGTCACGACCCGAGATCACACCATTGCATTCCAGCCTGGGCGACAAGAGTTAAACTCCATCTCAAAAAACAAAACAAAACAAAACAAAACAAAAAAACAGGCTATTTAGTGCCACTTTCAAAGAAAAATTTAAGCATTGGAAAGTCACAATGACAACTTATGGTTCCGGACTGTCTCACATTGATAAGTTCCTTCAGAACACTCCCGTGATAGCTCTTCTCTGAAAAGCATGCCAAGCAAGGCTTCATTATTAAACAATAAGAACCTCAAATCTCTTCTGGGGAAGGGTGTCGTTATCATCAGTACAAAAAGGAAACACCTCTCTATGTGTGGCTTTGCAAGTTCTCTGTGATAACTGTGCACTAGGTTTGTGTATTCAGGGGATAAGCTTAGCCGAGTTGCCGCCTTCTGTTGTCTAGATTGACAAGTTCTTTGCCACCACCCAAGGGCTCCTTTTCCCATTTCCGAACAATATTGGTATAATCTTTCAGACAGGAGAAAGCATAGGAATTTGAAATACCCTTATTTTACCCTAGGAAGATTCAGGTTGCTGGAAGGCTGACACAAAGAAATAAAAATTGCTAACGGTGATGATCAACATTTATTGAGTGCTAAGTTTACTGTGCAAAGCACTCTACATGGCTTATTTCAGTGAAACTTCACAACCCCCGTGTGGGAGGTATTATTATTATGCTTATTTTACAAATGAAGAAACCCAGCTTTGGAGAAGTGAATTGATGTACCTAGGGTAACTTGCCTGCCTATATCTGTCCTCCATAAGAATCCAAACATGTAACTGCAAAGAAACCCATGGATAGAGTAAGACCTCATTAAAGTAAAACATCAAAGTTTGAGATTACCTAGTTGCATGTGGTGAAGATCTTGATATAGACAATGTTTTAAAATTGATTATATTATTTCATATAGCAATGGATAGAGTAAGACCTCATTAAAGTAAAACATCAAAGTCTAAAATTACCTAGTTGCATGGGGTGAAAATCTTGATACAGACAATATCTTAAAATTGATATTATTTTATTTAGCTAGAAATAAGCAAGTTAAAAGTGACTTGCAACAGACCTATCCCACATAATGATTTGTCAAAGACATAAACACAGAAGCACTGAATGTTGGGATTCAAACTTAAAACATAAAATTTCCTGAGTTCTTGATTTGAAAAATTCACTTAATATATTTGGCTGTGTGTGTGTGTGTGTGTGTGTGTGTGTGTGTAAAATCCTGAAACACTAGTAATTATTTTGCCATAACATATCTACTGTAGCAATGAACATTCAAGTGAGCACCCTGAATGTGAGACCTCTAAAGGTCCCAAGTCATAGTAGACCCCAAGTCTACTATGTCTAACTCCACCTCCACACTGTGACTATCTGTGCTTGTGGCTATTTGCACAAGGATGTGACCAACCATGGGAACTACCCCGTAAGAAGGACTGGGGAAGGAAACATAAAGTACCCTATCTAGTTCCATCACTTAGCAAAGGGCGCAATGTGTATAAAGCAAATATTTAATTCCTCAGTGTGTCCCTATGATAGCCACTGTACCTTGACTTCCTCGGACATTTAGCTCTTGTGGTGATTCCAGAACATCATCAGGATGTGGGAAACAGAGTCCATGGAAAGGGCCCAAGTCAAAGCACTCGTGCAGCAGCTGCATGTTCACTCTTGAGCACACACTCATCAACCCGACAGCTGCGCCTTCCACCTGAAATATCCAAAACACCTCATTATTCTTTTTTTTGTTTTGTTTTGAGACAGAGTCTTCCTCTCCCCAGGCTGGAGTGCAGTGATGCAATCTAAGCTCACTGCAACCTCCGCCTCCTGAGTTCAAGCAATTCTCCTGACCCTGCCTCCCAAGTAGCTGGGACCACTGGCACTTGTTACGAAGCCTGGCTAATTTTTGCATTTTTAGTAGAGATGAGGTTTCACCACGTTGACCAGGCTGGTCTCGAACTCCTGACCTCAAGTGATCTGCTCACCCTGGCCTCCCAAAGTGCTGGGATTACAGGCGTGAGCCACCACACCCAGCCCAAAACGCTGCATTATTCTGTCAGAGCTCAGAGCCCTCAGCATGTGGTCAGTTGGTGGTCTGGCAGGCACCTTGAGATTTAAGGGAGGAATAAGTGTCTTACTTAAGTACATAAAACATGCTCAAAAAAAAATGTCCCAATAAATGATCACTGGGGACACACCTAGTGGTACCTAAGTAACAGAGAGAAATTGCCAGAGATCTTGACCTCTCAACATTGGACCTTGACGCTTGCCTCTGCTCAGACCATGCCCATGCCTGATCCACATCCTCTGCCATTTGGTATCTTGTGTTTGTACCCCACCACGAGCCTGGTACTCCTGTCATTTTCTTCCCCTCCGCCATGCACAGTTCTCAGGAACATAGGTCATTATTCCAGTGCCCATCTGATCAGCCCCCAGTACAGAGAAAGTTCATGGTCCCTGGCTCCTTATCGGGTAGAAGCTCTTCGATTTGTCTTGAACTCACTTATTTATTAACTGGATAGTCCGAAGGGGAGGAGATATGAGGGAAGGAGGTTTGGTAGAAAATGTTTGAGTTAAGTAAACTTGAGTCAGGCCAGGCTGGTTCACCAGGTGGGTCTGATCTGCAAATGTCTAACCTCCCAGCATTCTGAGATGCCTGGTTCTGAAGCTCTTGTGGTTGTCCCCATGATTTTTGGTCTTTGATAAGGAATACACAGGCAAGAAGATGCGTAACTAGCTGATCTGAACCCTGGTGCCTGATAGGCACCAAAACATTAGAAACTAACAACAGACTTTAATTCTATCATATTTCACATTGAGAGATGACTGTGACTGAAACTCACTATTTCCCTTAAGTAATTCTGTATTTCTGCAAGGAAATTGTTTTCTGCAAGGAAAGTATTTAAAACTTAAAAAGAGAGAGAAAATACATAGTCTTTAAATTCCACATGAATAATTCCTGCTGATTATTAAGGAGATTTTAAACATATTCTGGTTGACTGATTAGACTCTGATAGCTCTTATCAGAAACCAGCATTTACTGGGTTCTACCTCTCAAGTGTTCAGACTTTCTTAGATAACCATTGCATTCAGAAAGTAGCAGAACTCAATAGTCACTCTATTCCCAAGAATGCAGCATCCTTCCATAAACACCCAGTCAGAGAAAACGGTTAATGCTTTTGCCTCCTAAAACAGAGAATCAGCCTACAATAATACTCAGTTTTTTAAATGACAACCAAAAAATTAGATATTAAACTACTCTTTGTTCTCAAATATGTCTCCTAGTTAAAAATCATTTGTTCTCAAGCATGTTTGCAAAACAAAAGTGAGACATCTTCTATTTTCCCTTTAATACTGAAGTACAAGAGAATTTTTAAAAACTAAATTTTTCATGTATATTCCTTTCTTTACAGGCCCCCTAAAATGATACTTGCTGCAAAAGCCTGGATTTACACAGCTGTTTTATAAAGCCATTGACACTTTAATAAAAGTCCAAAATAAACACTTTAATTTTTTTCCCAAATAACAAGTGATTGTTTGTCTTGTTTGCACTTGTGAACAAAGGCTGCATAGCCCCAGTTGTCTGGCTTCTCTGTAATTTCAGGCCCAAGACTCAGCAGACGCTGATTAACCAATCCATCTACCATATGTGCAGAAAGAGATGGCCAGCCTCACTCTCGGCAGGGAAAATTGGCATCCATCTTGGTTCACATGGAGATGTCCCTCTAATCTACAGCCGCGCTGGCGCAACAAAACTTCGATGGCCTGAAATACCTTTTGCTGGCTTCACAGCGAGCTGCATGTGCATGATAAGAATGTATTATTTATAAGACCGCTGTTAGTAATGAGCTATTACACTAATGGCTCATTGTGTTTGGAATTCGATTTCAAATGGCATGGATCACACATTCTGATGAAAATGAGAAAAACATGTTTTGCCATTAGGAACAAAGATTTAATGTTCTCCAATTCTACAACCTGTTATATTCCCATCATTCATCCAGGGTTGTAACAATTTATGAAAGTTCACAATTATGGATTACAACAGAGCAAGGACATACTGTGGAAGTGTCTGCTTTTCCCTTTGAATTTCTTTCAAATAATCGATTTGAGAAACACTGTTCTTAAACATGAATTTGCAGGAGTATCCGAATGAATTCTTGTGTATACACTGAAAAACTAAATGGATTTAACAGACTTTTTAACTTGCACAACAGAAAGGCATCGATTGCTGGCTGTCATCTATCCTCCTGGTGACAGAAGTACTTTCCGCTACACTTGCCTTCCATTATCATATACTGGAGGATAAAACTGAAAGTTTTGTTGTTCTTGCTTGTCCTGTTAAGGATCTACATCATGCCACACAAAGTTTAGATTGCTAGAAAACTATGTGTACAACGGCCTTGTCTTCACAAACAGGTTCATTTACAGAAATGTGTGTATTTTCTCATTTATGCTTCCATCCAAAAAGCCCTACAGCCACCCATCCCTTTTGGGTGACAATATTCCACCATGAGGGTTTTGCCCTCACTGTCACCACTGCTGGCTCTGAGCCTCTCCTCCTGATGCCAAGTGCATGGCTGACCTGGCAGGCTCTCCCTGCCTGCAGGTCAGTGGTTCCTACTTGGACCACTGCTGCCCACACCCTGGGTGATGCCAAAACAGATGCTTTGCCCATCTGTCGCTAGGAACCGCCGTTGGCCTCCAACTACCGTTCCCTAAAACCTCAGCTTGGACTAAACACCAGATGTCAAGGTAAGCCAGGGTACAGTTATGACAAGGAACTTGTATTGAAGTGGTGGCCCCAAATTCCCCCAAATTAGCTAACAAGCCAAAGAAAGTCCTGTAACTGAAAACCCTTTGAGTACAGGGGTTTCCCACAGGGCCCAGCCTCGCCCTCAGGCCTTCTGCATGCATGGCCTGGAACTGCCGTGGCTGTTTGGAAAGAGACAAACTTGATGGACTTCTTTCTGTTTCCTCTGGTTGATAGTGGTTGCTTTAAAGTAAGGTGTGCCTGTTATGCCTAATCAGCATTTGGAGGGGAAAAGTCCCAATCTGTAGCATTTGCCGATTTCTGAGGTGTAAGCACTCTCATCGTGGCCAATGTCAAGTGAACAGCATAATCTCACTAAACATGTTGCCGGAAGGGGATGCACAGTAGCTAGCCATTATTTCTTATAGACATTTCAGGAAAAAAAAAAAAACCTCAGGAGCACGGAGAATAGTAAAAAAAAAAAAAAAAAAAAAAATTGAAAGTGATGAATTTTGAGTATTTATTAACTTTGTTTTAATATAATTTATTATACTGTATGTTTCTATAATTTGATTTTTAATAATAGCTGTGTTTAACAAGCAGTTTGCAGAGTTCCTGAGGATTTAACAATCAGCCCTTGAGAGCCAGAGCAAGCAGGCTCCAGCACACCATTGCCTAAAAGGCCCCTAGGGAAGCAGGAAAAATGGTAGCAACAACATGTATCTTGAACCCCAAAAGGCTTCAGATATTAGACATGGCTCACTTCAGATTAGAGGTCCCCTCCCAGATCCTGGCACACAGTCCTGTTTCTGCCCTTCCATTGTAAGATCCAGGTCTGTGGTCGCCCCTCCACAGAACACAAAGCCTCTGATGCCTGAGGCAGCATGGCCTCTGGAAGGAGATGGGGCTGGATGCCCTCTGCCTCTTTCGAGACACCAAAGGATCCTGGCAGGGTTGGAACTGCAGTTTTCAGCCTGTGGCTTTGCTCTGATGTTTACACACATTGAAAGTGTGAAACATATGGCAAGAGAGAGAAAGAACGTGGGGGAAGAGGTCACCGCAGCTTCTCTACAAAGTACTGACTTAAGTGATTCAGAGTAAAACTAGAACCTTGAAACCAAATAATTAAAAACCTTCGAAAAACAAAGACCCTGATTAAACTGACGGGTAAAGTTTGGTCACTCAAATCCTCATTGGGGTCTGCATGAATCATGTCACTTCTCAGCAGCTTCAGTGTAGTTGTGTAAAGACAAGCTTTCCAAAGGGCACTGCTGGGCCCAAATGCTTCCAACCCTCCCTTCTATGGCTAGCCTGGCAGCCTGGGGCCGATGGCTAAACAAGAATACGTGAAAGCGGGTCTTTGAGAGACCATGCCAAAACCTAAATATGAGAAAATAAAATTAACACTTTTAAAAATAAAATAAAAATAAATAAAAATCCTTTCAATGTGGTACTTCAGAATCTAATTTTCAGGGCCAATTCTCACCTTCTAATACCCACATTGCTCTAAAGTCATCTCATTCTCATCACGTGTTTCACCCTCATGTAGATGAGTGTTTCGCCACCTAGATGGCACATTGGAATCATCTGGGGAGATTCTTAAAAATCCAGATTAAGGTCAGGCATGGCGGCTCATGCCTGTAACCCCAGCACCTTAGGAAGCTGAGGCAGAAGGATCACAGTTTGAGCCAGCCTGGGCAACACAGTGAGAACCTGTCTGTTAAAAAATTTAAAAAATACATGGATTGTGTCTCACCCCCAAAAGTTGATTTAATTGGCCTAACTGCACCCCTGCAACAGGAATTTTAAAAATTGATATAATTTACTTACCATAAAAACGACTCTTTAAGAAATACACAATTCAGGCCTGGTGTGGTGGCTTACACCTGTAATTCCAACACTTTGGGAAGCTAAGGTGGGCAGATCACTTGAGGCCAGGAGTTCGAGATTAGCTTGGTGAACATGCGAAACCCCATCTCTACTAAAAACACAAAAATTAGCCAGTGTGGTGGCACAGTAGCCTGTAATCCCAGCTACTTGGGAGGCTGAGGCAGGAGAATTGCTTGAACCTAGGAGGCGGAGGTTGCAGTCAGCCAAGATTGCACCACTGCCCTGCAGCCTGGCCAACAGAGCCAGACTCTGTCTCAAATTTAAAAAAAAAGGAAGTATACAATTCAGTGGTTTTTAATATGTTCGCAAAATTGTACACCCATCACAGCTAACTAATCCCAGAACATTTTCATCTCCCCACCAACCAACGACCATATCCAACATTAGTCACCTCTCTTTCCCCTTTCCCTCCAGCCACTAATCTCCCTTCTGTCTCTATAGACTTGTCTATTCTAGCCTTTCATATAAATGCTATCATACAATATGTGGTCTTTATGACTTCTTTTCCTTAGCATTGTGTTTTCAAGGTTCAGACATGCTGTAGCATGTATCAGTGCTTCATCCTCTTTTATTTCCTGGTACTATTCCCTTGTATGGATATACCATATCTTGTTTATCCATTCATCAGTAGATAGACATCTGGGCTGTCTCCACTTTTTGACTATTATCAATAATGCTGCTATGAACATTTGGTACAAGTATTTGTGTGAACACATGTTTTCGAATGCATGGAATAGCTGGGTCAAATGATCACTGTTATTTTTAACTTTTGGAGAAAATGCCAGACTTTTTTCCAAAATGATCACAGCATTTTATATTCCTACCAGCAATGAATGAGGGTTCCAATTTCTCCATATCCTTGCCAACATCTGCTATTGCCTTGTTTTTTGGCTATAACCCTTCTAGCGGAGGTAAAGTGGTATCTTACCGTGCTTTTGATTTGCCTTTCCTTTATGACTAATGATGTTGAATGCCTTTTCATGTGCTTATTGGCCATTCGTATCTTTTATTTATTCATTTTTTTGAAAAGTTTCTATTGAAATCATCTGTCCAAATTTTATATGAATTATTTTTTTATTGTTGTCAGAGGTCTTTGTATATATTCTGGATCCAGGTCGTTGGAATGGTATAGACAGTCTAAAAGCCTCCCAGGTGATTTTCATATGGGCCAAGTTTGAGAACCACTGATGTAGAACAAAGCCTCAAACTGCTCATGTTATCCAAATAAAAGAACTTGTCATTCTTTCAAGAAAAGTAATATTCTTTAATAGCGCTTATAGTTTTAACAAATAAATCAGGAATTAGAGGGTGTGGGCTGTGTTTTGTGCCCAAGAGGCTGGGCCTTCTGATTTTTTTAGAAAAGCTCGAAATTCCAATTGTTGTACAGACTTTCATAATTTTTGCATTAGCTGCTAATTCAACAAAGTTTAATCATATATAACTTGAATCAAATCATGAGAAAACATTGCACAAATCCAAATTGAGATGCTCTACAAAATAACTGACTTGTACTCTTCAAAACTGGAAATGTCATGGAAGATAAAGACTAACTAGAGAATTGTTCCAGATTAAAAGAGGCTGAAGGAAAAGAGCACCTGAATGCAACGAATGGCCTGGAACTACTTCTGCCATAAAGGACATTTCTGGGACTGCCAGTAAAATCTGAATAAGGTCTGTAGATTAGATAAAAGAATTGCAGGAACTAGCTAGGTATGGTGGCTGGCGCCTGTAATCCCTGCACTTTGGGAGGCCAAGGCGGGCAGATCACCTAAGGTCAGGAGTTCACCTGAGGTCAGCCTGGCCAACATGGTGAAACCCATCTCTATTAAAAATACAAAAATTAGGCGGGCATGGTGGCACACACCTGTAATCCCAGCTCCTCGGGAGGCTGAGGCAGGAGAATTGCTTGAACCTGGGAGGTGGAGGTTGCGGTGAGCCAAGATCACACCACTGCACTCCAGCCTGGACAACAGAGGAGGACTCCATCTTAAAAAAATAATAATTACGATTACAGGAATCATAATTATTTGGCTTTGATCACTGTATTGCAGTTATCTAAGAGAGTACCCTTGTTTTTAGGAAATACACATTTAAATACTAAGACGTACAGGGACATTACGTGTGCAACTTACTCTCAAATGGTTCAGAATATACATGAGAGAGAATGAGAGAAAGCAAGCAAGAGAGAAGGGGGGGGCTAGACAGAAAGGATGAACAAGAGAATGATAAAACAAATGGGGTATGATGTTAACATCTGGGGAATCCAGGTAGTTATAAACTTTCTTTAAGTATGAAACTATGTCAAAATAAAAAGTTAAAAAAAATACGTTTCCAAGTCAAACAAAATCCATCTGCCAGTGGTTTGTGACTTCTGCAGTCTGAGATCTGGGGATCCTCAGAAATCCCCCCATGTACCCCTGAAGGGTCTTTTCCATTCCGTCTAAGAACAGGGCAAGAATCTACAACACCTGGGCATCTGGAAGGACCTCACAAAAGACAGCCTGATGATAGTAACCCAGGGGAGGAAGCTGGCCTGGCCCACCACCTGGAAGGGCAGTGGAAAGGCCAGGGTGGCCAGGGAGACAATGGCAGCTCCAGGAGTGCCCAGCAACACAAGAGCGACACCACTCACCTCCCACCTTCCTCTAAGTGTGTCCCCACATGGATCAGTTACCAACCTCACACACAACAGCATGATTCTCTTCATCTTGGGCCTCTATTAGTTCAGCCAGGAAGTATTCGCCATAAGTTTCCTTCAGAATTGTGTCATAGCGCATAAATATTGGCATGAGATCGTCGTGGTCTTCCACCCTGTTTAATAGAAAGGCTGAAGTTCAGTGTTTGTTCATTCATTTTTTTCCTTCAACAGGGCAACAACTATGTGCCAGACCCTGTTTAAGTGCTGGCGCTACAGCAACACTCATGATATGAACTTCCCTTCTTTTTCTTTCTTTTTTTTTTTTTTGAGATGGAGTCTTGCTCTGTCACCAGGCTGGAGGGCAGTGGCGTGATCTCAGCTCACTACAACTTCCGCCCCCTGGGTTCAAGCGATTCTCCTGCCTCAGCCTCCCAAGTAGCTGGGACTACAGGCGTGTGCCACCATGCCCAGCTAATTTTTGTATTTTTAGTAGAGACAGGGTTTTGCCATGTTGTCCAGGATGGTCTCGATTTCTTGACTTCATGATCCACCTGCCTCAACCTCCCAAAGTGCTAGGATTATGGGCATGAGCCACCGCGCCTGGCCTGAATGTCCCTTCTAATAGGAGTAACAGACAATGAAGATGTAACCAATTTAGACAATTCTAAACATTGCAAATAGTGGTACATGCTTTGGGCTAGACAGTGAGAAGGCCACGTGGTCAGAGAGGACCTCTGTGGGGAGGGACATCTGAACTGAGAGCTAAATTAGGAGAAACAGGGGAAGGTATGTTGAAACCTGGAAGTGAAAACTGCAGGCAGAGGCAACACAGTTGGCAAGTGTGGGTGTGCGATGCAGGGAAGCACTTGTCATGGGTCAAAGGACAAGAGGCTAGGGGCAGCACTTCCCAAGGGTGTTCTAAGGAACACCACTATGATATTGTTCCGAGCATCCCCCAGCCCAAAGAACTCCAATGCCTAAAAACAATAACCTCTGTAAGTCCCTTCTTGTTTCACCGTTGTATATTAAAGACTCTGAGAAGCACTACAGTTAAGAATAGTTACTTTGTTTATGCATTTCTCAAACACCGGCCCATGGCACCCTTTATTCCTGAGATGTCTCTGCAGTTGCCATGGAGGGGGAAGGCTGGTGAAGTGATGGAGTGCTGCTCACCCTCCTGGGGACATCCACTCCACTTCCATTCTCAGGACCCTCTACGGTGACCTTGACAACTAGTCGAGGATGGGGTGGGGGGCAGATGAGGGATGGGCAGAGGGGCAGGGGGCAACAACCAGGTTTACTGCTGCTTGGGGAGGCTGGCCCCTGGGTTCCATTTTGCTGCAGGATTTAACACTCTTTTCCTCTTTTTAGCACATTCTTGGGTAACTTTAGTGTTCTTTTTTACTTGTCTGAGATTTTTGTTTTGTTTTGTAGAAAGTGATTTATTCATTTAGAGAGAGAGAAACAGGAGAAGGAGAGAAAAAGAAACAGCTAACTCTCACACTGAGTGAGAGAATCCAGAAAGAGGGAGTCCAGGAGAGGAAAGCAGCTTCCACACTGAGTGGAAGGGAATAGAGAGATGGAGTTTAGGAGGGGAAGACAGGCTTCCACGAGAGTGTGGAAGGGGACCCCAGAGGGGAAATCCAGGAGACAGAAAAACAGCTTCAATGAAGGGAGTGTTTGTGGAAGGGGATCCAAACATGGAGTCCCCGTCTAAGATGTTTTTATATATTTTTTTCTGATACTCTTCCTATAAAAATGTTTCAGCTTTGTGTTATTTTTTTCTAGAACATCTGCTTTGGCTACTAATGTCTATTTCCTCCTGTCAGCTTCACTATGCTACCATCTTCATCATCCCATTTTATCTTCTAGTATGTTCTTTTTGAAGTTAAGAGCAGCTCCATCTACTGAGTGATCAGTATATATATAAAGCTCAGGGCTTTATCCAGATGATCTCTGCTCCTGTGTTTCTCACAGTGACCCCTGGAGGGTGGCACTGCCATTTTCACTTTACAGAGGGAGGAGAGCAAGGCCCGTGGGGATGAGGAAATGCTTTGCCTGAGATGACAGACATAGTTGACAGCAGAGCCGTGATATGACTCTGGTCTAGTGACTTAAGCTCTGCCTTCACACTCTGCTAAGCTGACAATGCATTTTGAAAGTCTTCCTTTATTTTGACTCTTCTTTTGAAAATCTGTAGCAGGAAGCAGAAGAGTTGAGGAGGGAGTCCTTGGCTAGGGGCCCAAGGTTGTCACCCAGCCAGTCCTGCCACCACTCCTACTGCACCTGCAGTCCAAAGGCTTTAAACTGGATGACCCTGTGCACTCTGGATGAAAATCTTCACCCTGTTCCCAGGATGAAACATTTGCCTCTGGTGACACAGGTATAACTGTTGAAATGATGCTGGTTTTTCATTGGAAACAGTAAGTATCTTGATGGAAGAACTACATAATTGAAAAACCAGGTCTCTGGTCTATAAAACTTCAGAGGAGGGGAGAGAGCCAGCCAACAGACCATGGTACATGGAGAAGAAAAAACACAGAGAAGATAACAACTCAGGATGGAAGGGACCATCACCATGACTCCTCAGGCTGAATCTTCTTGTTAACCTCTTGATATGGTTTGGCTGTGTCCCCACCCAAATCTCAGCTTGAATTGTAGTTCCCATAATCCCCACGTGTCGTGGGAGGAACCTGTTGGGAGGTAACTGAATCATGGGGGCAGTTTCCCTCATGCTATTCCCATGATAGTGAGAAGGTTTTCACAAGATATGATGGTTTTATAAGGGGCTTACCCCTTCACTTGGCCCTCATTCTTCTCTTTCCTGCTGCCTTGTGGAGAAGGACATGCTTGCTTCCCCTTCTACCATGACTGTAAGTTTCCGGAGGCCTCCCCATAACTGTGAGTCAACTAAACCTCTTTCCTTTATAAATAGCCCAGTCTCAGGTATGTCCTTATAGCAGTGTGAGAATGGACTAATACGCCTCTTATTGAAACTCTCTAGAAGGAGAGACAGCAAAGAGTCCTTATCCGGGCAACCAGACCTTTGTTTTTTAATACTATCAATCTTACCCTGATGTTATCAACACTAAACAGTCTTACTCCATCATGCAAGGGCATCAGCAGGAATCTAGTGATGAGGCTAAAACAGGGAGCCAGAAACAAATACTAATGATGCTGCAGCCATTTTTCAAGCGATTTCAGCCCTGCAATAATTTACAAAAGGTAGGCCTTGAACACTCTTCCATCTACTTTTGTGTGTGATCACTGAGCATTATCAGTGGTCACCTGTGGCCCCATGGACTGAGGCGCCATCATAAATGCATTAAGTCTTAGGGTGCTCTTAAAAAGATTAGGGAAAAAAAATGATACAGCATAATGGTCACAGCCTAAGCAGGGGAACCGGGCTACCTGGGTCTGGATCTTGCTTCTGCCCAGCTGTGGCCTTGAGTACTTTACCTCTCTATGTTACTGTGTGTGCATCTGTCATAAAAATAGCAAATGTTAAAATAAGGTTATGTGAAATGTTACTGTTATCATTATTTCTTAGGTAGGAAAAAACAAAGAATCGCAGAACTTCTACGGTCAGTGGGTGGAATGAGAGAGTTTCCTACTACAGAAGCTTGAGTCACTGCACTCAATTCCCACTGACTACTGAGGAGAAACTCTGTCATTCCATCCACCATCACTAATCTTCTTAAAACTCTGCTTTCTTCATCTTACTTTAAAACTTTTACATGCACTCATAAGAAATAATGAAATCATGTCCTTTGCAGCAATATGGTTGCAGCTTAAGGTCATTACCGTAAGTGAATTAATGCAGAAACAGAAAACCAAATGCTGCATGTTCTCACTTATAAACAGGAACTAAACAATGGGCATTCACGGACATAAAGATGGCAACAATGAGGCCTTCTAGAGAGGAGAGGGAAGGAAGAGGGTATGGGTTGAAAAACTGTTGGGTACTATGCTCAGTACCTGCGTGATGGGATCAATTGTACCCTAAACCTCAGCATCACGCAATATACCCAGGTAACAAACCACTGATAATGCTCAGTGATCACACACAGAAATAGATCGACAAGTGTTCAAAGCCTACCTTTTCTAAATTATTGCAGGGCTGAAATCGCTTGAAAAATGACTGCAGCATTGGTAGTACAGTCATACCCATTCTAAATAAAATACCCTGCACATGTACCCCCTAAATCTAACATAAAAGTTGAAATTACTTTTTAAAAACTCCACTTTTGCAAGCTCTCCATTGTTTCTGGAATCGGCACAAAATTATTTGCCTCTTTCTTTGCACCCTACTAACAATAATGATACAAGTTGATTTACTTACTGTCTCTAGAAGGAGACTTCACCATCTTCCCACCTTTCCACTTCTATTCTCAGCCAGTGCTCTGATCCCCCTTGTCTATTCCCAATTCCGGCATCCTCTAAAGCTCATCTCCACCCTACACTCTCCAGTGACTCTTCTCTTCCAACCTCCCTTCCCAGGAACCCAACGACAGGATCATCACTGTACATATATTGTCCAGTTCTGGTGCTAATTTCTTATGGTCAACATGTAGCATCTTCCCAACCAGGGAAAATGCTCTTCAGGGACAAAGAAGAAATTCTGAGCAGTTCTGTAGCATGTAGCCCAACAGCAATAGCCAACATGAACTGGGCCCTTACCTTGTGCTGAGACCTTGCTAAGGGTCCCATTCACACTGACAGCACTGAGGGGCACAATTTTTATGCCTGAGGGGCAGCATCTGGGAAGTCTGAACCGATAGTCCCATGCTGGTGGCATTACAGTCCCTCTACGTAGCCTTCGGACTCTACTGACTAAGAAACTGGCAAAGTCACTTCAATGATAAGCCTTGGTTTTCTCACGTACAAAACAGGTAGGGACAAGAATAGCTGTGAGGATGCAATATGAGGTACAAACGACGCACTGAAGCCTGCTCTCTGGGGCACAGTAAGCCCTCAGAAAGTGTTTGTTCTCTACGTGAGCCCTCAGAACCTTGGCAGAAAAAGCCTAGAACATTCTGCTGCCTCCCAGGAACAACTCACTTCCCCACTTAACCTTACAAAAGGATGTTGCTAATAGGAGGTGGGTGGCTTTTCTCTGTAAAAAGAGTCCTTGATGATATCGGCTAAAAATAATTTGTAAAAAATTCTAGGAGAGAGTAGTCAACAAATCCATTTTCAAACATTTTGCCAAAAAATAAAAGGTTGCATCAGTATTTATTAACAGACATTTTAAATAATGGAAAATTAATTCAATAGCCTAATCATTTTAAGTGAATGAAGACAGCAATCACACACAATTAACTGTGTACCATAGGCTTTTATTTTTATAATAGACACAAAAATATTACTCTACAGCTATAAATACAAGGAATAAAGGTTCTGAGAGACCCAGAGCCCTAGGCCTGCTCAGGAATCTCAGCAGCCCATTAACAGAGTTATCCATAATCATACCTCAACATGAATTCTGCTGGCGAAAATAGAAAAACAGCCAAAATTTGGAGTTCTGAAGAGGCTCTCTCTTAAGCCCTTCCCCAAATGAATAAAGAGGAACTTGTTCTGCTAAATGCATTCCTTGGGGTAACTGATAATTTATGATCTTGCATCAGCCCAAGTGCTAATGATAAAGTATGACATCAGCCTCACATAGTCTCAAATGGCATATGACAAAGTCCAGCCCCATAGAAACAAAACACCCCAGCTATGGAAAGCAACTCATGTAGTCAAACGTCTCAACTGAGTGTTCTGAGGCAATGTGCACTGCCTGTCAGAGTCAGGATAGAAGGAGAGCCACTGTGAATTTGGCACTGCAGTGCCAGGTACCCTGGCGCTGACATGCCACAAAGCATTCCAGTGGTGATAACAATGCGAAGCTTATAGATCAACACAAAGTGCTGTGGAAATAGCACAATTATCTGAGTGAAAAGCAAAGTTGCTTTATATCTTCTATTCAGAATGTGGCTTGGAGGAGGGCAGCAATGTGCTTGTTAATGTCATCAATTATACAATATATTAACTTCTTTGGATGAAACAAAAGGTCCACCTCATAAAGACTTATCAATCTCCCGGATTTCCATCAGACTGTGAAAACTGTGCCAGGTGAAATAGGGTTGAACCACACCTTAAGAAAATCAACCACCTCTCCAGGACACCCTACTTGGGGAATGGGTGTTTTCTAAATCCACGGCTAGAAATGAACTGATAGCTCTCACTGGCTTCCTGGAAGGTGGGGAGAAGTGAAGACGAACTCCTGCAGCACTTTCACCCGTTGGTTAGCTGGGCTTGCTAGGAGTACCACGATGCCCAGACCACGCAGGACTCTCCCTCACAGCCTGCTTGGTCTCTGGGTGACACACGGATCCTGAGACTGCTTCATCGCCTCCACGGCCTGGCTGCTGCGCTACACGAATACAGTCCCAGAGGAAAACCTGCAGGCCTGCCTCCCTCGAGTCTGAGAGGTGTGCATCGCTTCCCTGCCAGCACAGAAACCACTGTGAATGCGCAGATGGGAAGTTCACACTTAAGGACTGGAGTGACGGCAGTAGCAGCAGCAGCAGGCCATCTCGGCATCCACAGTCCTGGCAGGATTCGGAGGACTTTCCTGTTTGATGGTATTTTCCATATCCAGAGAGGATTTGCACTGCACTAGCTGGACTTTAAAATGTACAGTTGTAAAAGGAATTCTGTTGTCACTTCAAATACCGTAAATATATTTCTTCGAACCTGTGTATTTTAAGAAACCAATGAAGAAAGAATAAAAGTCACAGAAAATCTAATTTAGTGGTAGTGCTCTAGAATGCAGCGTGTTCTAGTTAAACCAACTTTTTACCATGAACACGATCTTAACGTGGGGTAGGAGAACCTAAGATTGGCACCAACTAGATTTTTCTTTTACTTCAGGTATGTAAAACCAAGCACCTTTTATGTTTCCAAGATCTCTTGTGACCTCTAGTGGTCTTCTTCAAGAAAATCAAATCTATCATTTCTGAATTCCATACAGTATTCCACTATAGAACTTCAAAATGGGTTTTGGAGTCATTTAGCTTCTAGTTCTTGGAAAAGGTCATGATTCTAAAAATCATAAAGAGTTTTAAGCTCAAATTTTTCATGTGCTTTTCAAAGCACATCTGATGTAAACATCCATCCTGGCATAGTATGGCTCCAGCAGGATTGCTAACCGAGGTCTGCCTGCTGGGTCACTGACCAGAACTCATGAAGGTCATTAGTGAACATCTGTAATTGCTCGACTGCTTCTTTTGGGATGCTTTAGGAGATTCATACAAAGACCAGAATGTTTATTCACATGCAACTGCTCAGAAGTTAAGCTTCAGTGGATTTCTTAAAAAGCATGATATGAGACTATCAAATGCTTCATTAAAATCATTGCCTTAAGCATTAAAAGTCTGTAATTACAAACCACCAGTCTTAAATCGTAAAGAATGTTTTCTTCATCTATTTTATTTTTTCATTTCAATAGTTTTGGGAATACAGGTGGTTTTTAGTTACATGGATGAGTTTCTTAGTAGTGAATTCTGAGAGTACACCCATCACCTGAGCAGTGTACACTGTACCCAATATGTTGGATTTTATTCCTCACTCCTTCCCAACCTCTCCTTCCCCAATCCCCACAGTCCACTACGTCACTCTGTATGCCTTTGTGTCCTCAGAGCTTAGCTCCCACTTATAAGTGAGAACGTTCGGTATTTGGTTTTCCATTCCTAAGTTAATTCACTTAGAATAATGGCCTCCAGCTCCATCCAAGTTGCTACAAAAGACACCATTTTGCTCCTTTTTACTGGCTTCCTGGAAGGTGGGGAGAAGTGAGGACAAACTCCCTCAGCACTTCCACCAGTCGGTTAGCTCAGCTTGCTAGGAATACCGCGACGCTCAAACCACACAGAACTCTCCCTTGCATCCTGGTGGGTCTCTGGATGACACGCAGATCCTGAGATTGCTTTATCAACTCCACACCATACTTTTTATGGCTGAGTAGTATTCCATGGTGTATATATACCATATTTTCTTTATCCACTCATTGGATGATGGGCATTTAGGTTGGTTTCACATCCTTGCAATTCTAAATTGTGCTGCTATAAACATATGGATGCAAGTATCTTTTTCGTATAATGACTTACTTTCCTTTGGGTAGGTTCCCAGTAGTGAGACTGCTGGATTGAGTGGTAGATCTACTTTTAGTTCTTTAAGGAATCTCCAAACTGTTTTCCACAGGGGTTGTACTAATTTACATTCCCACCAGCAGTGTAAAAGTGCATCATTTTCACCACATCCATGCCAACATCTGTTGTTTTTTGACTTTTAAATTATGGTAATTCTTGCAGGAGTAAGGTAGTATCTCATTGTGGTTTAATCTGCATTTCCCTGATTAGTGATTTTTCATCTATTTTAAAAAGCAACAAGATTGAGCCAATTTAATCAACAATTGCTATGAACAAAAAAGCAATACTCCACCAAGGAAACTTCAGTTAGTTCCCATCATTGTTTGAAAGCATATAATCCTTTCCTTGGCCAAGTGTCCTCCCACCCCCGGAGAGGACTTGAAAAAGACAGGTTTTCCCCGAGAAAGAGCACGCCAATAGTTTCCAAATCTGAGAACACCTCAAATCTACCACAGATGATTAATTAAGCCCACTGTAGATTTTAAAGGTATGTCCAGAAGTAACTATGCTTTATTTCAGACACTATGAAAAGTACAGAACAGCAACCTCATTAATTAGTGTCTAAGTAGACAGGCAGATTACAGCATAATTTTCCACACGGGTAAATCAAAGAAACAGGACAGGGGATTACAGCGTTAATTCACTGGTTTTGAATGTGTCACTAGCTAAATGGCTAAGGATAATTACATCCCCAAACTCTTCACTGGATCAGTGTCTTAAGAATTGTGTTCTTCACCATTAATTATCAGTGCAAGTAACTATCATTGAAACAGATGTCAAAAAATACATGTGAGGGAAATTAAAGAAATGAGGCAGCCCAAGAGGCACACAGCCACGCCCGATGAACGCTCTGAAAAGTCTCCATTTTTCTGACGTTGTTAAGAAGGGAGATAGTTCATACAACTGCATTTTCCAGACACATGAAATTCTGTGCCTGCAAGTATCAAAACTCTAATCTGAACATCTGGATAGAGGGCTTTCTAAAATATGCCACACCTCTCTACCTTCTGCAGGCAAAGGCACTGACTACCATACTGTCACAATTTCCACGTGGATTCACTACTGTCCACTTATCTTCTTATAAAATCCTTTCCTCACTGCAAAGTACTCCGTTATCTCTTTGCTACCATTCCTCTTGTGTTTTGCTTCTTTCAGATTTTCTGTGGGCACAACATCAGGGGCTTTATGTGCAAGACCTCAGGGTAAGGTATCCAGGTTTTATTCAAGTTTTGTGAGTCTTGTCCATTGAAGGTTATAGTTCACAGCACTTAAGTTTTCAAGAGAAAAAAGGAAGAAAAGAAGGAAGAGGGGAAGGAAAAGAGGGAGAAAGGGACATAAGCATCTGTTACCAAGTGCTTACTGGGAGCCAGGCCCTGGGCTGAGCACACCCCACACCTTTTCTCCTGCACCCTGCATCCTGAGGGACAAGTAGGTGTCAGTGAGTACATTAACAGACAATACCTTACTAAAAAGTGAAAGGAATAGGGAATTTTTGGATGGGTTGCTTCTATAAATGTCATTTTCAGTATTAGATTTATATACAAGTTTTCTATTACAATAACGCCTTGCTGAATAACTAAGCTGAAAGTATTTAAACCCTACACACCTCAAGAAAATGATAATTCCCAAGATACAAATCAGGTATCGCAACTAAAAGTTAAGAAAATACTTTTAGGAATTTGCCTCTGTCAGTTGTAACTAACTTATATCTATCCCCTGCCTGATCCTTTGAAATTGGCTAGAATTGTCAACTTTGTAGGTGCAGGTTTAATCACCTAGCCGGATGATATCTTAACTGGACATTACCTTAAATTCAAGTATTTTATTCATTTAAAATGGAACCTGTAAAGTGGCACTCAAATTCACACATATTTAGACAAATGCAATTGTTTTGGCCTAACAGATTGGAAACAGTTTTAATAACTGAAAAGCCCCAGCATTGATGAAGATGTAAGGAAACAGCACTCTATTGGTGAGAATGTAAATGGATATGATATTTAAGTTGAATAATTTGGTGGCATCTATTTTTAAACCTTAGCATTTCCAAACATCTGGGTATTTCTTACCCCAAATTCCACATCTAGATACCTATGCTACACTACTGGAGTATGAGTGCTGGATGATATATGTACAACGCTGTTTACCATAGGATTATTTTTTATTTAAAAAGTGATACATTTTTTGGAGAAAACAACTTGAATTTCCATAAATAAGCAATAGCTAAATGAATTATATTAGAGCTACATGATGGTCAGGCCGTCATGGACCAGGTAGCCATCGAAAAAGAATAAAATTGATCTGTAAAGATGATAGATGATGAGATGCTATATTAAGTGAAAAGTACAATTAACAGGACATATGATCACGGAGATATATATATATGTAGAGAGAGTACACATATGCCACTATATTTGTGTGTGTGTAGTGACATACATAGAAAAATGAAAGAGTAATTTTTACTTTTAAGTTTTGTGATTTGAGACTAGAATTCATTTTATTAAATAAACCCATCTCCCAAAAAAATTAATACATGGCATGAAAAAAATGAGAGATTTTAAAATGAAGATATAAGTGTAACAATTGTTACACTACTTATAAGATCCTATGTAATTAATTTATGGAGATTCTTGTAATTTAAAAACTGGCTACCTGTAAATGCTTTGAAGGTAATATTGCTTTAAAAAATATAATTTCCTGAAGGATAGGAGGGTCTCTTTGCCTCCACTGACACTAACAGTAAAAGCTTCATAAATCAGGAATAAAAACTTGAAAGGTGTGAGAGAACCAATTAAAAATGTCATTTCACACACAAAATTCCTTTTCTTCAGCTGCCTTTGACTTGCATTAGTATTTGTATCATGATCAAAAGGGTTTTATGAAGAGAGGATTATTTAGCTATTAGTAAACAGAAAGTAACAAAAGATCATTTTCTTTGAGGAATTTTCTTCTCTCAAACTAAATTAGGTGGATAATCTGTATCTGAAGTTACTCCGCTTCTTGGTGAACTTTGTTAAGAGACATGCTGCTCCACTCTCAGAATGCAAATAAAATACTCCACACGGATAGGAAAAACGGGATAGCGTTACACTGTTTGCATCATGGTCAGCATCAGCAGGTAGGTTTCTGGCCTCCCTCTCTGCTTCCCTTCAGCACAAAACTTCTTTAAAGAGAAGTGACTTTCTCCAGAAAAAAGGAAAAAAATAAAATAAAATAAGCAGAGGCTATTCCTTTGCCTTTACTTCCTTACCTCCCATTTATTCCACTCACTGCAATTTGACCTCCGCTGTTAAACTCTGCCCTTCAAGAGGGGCAAGACCACACCCCAAACCAAGAGGTCAGATGTAGGGCACTGGTTACTGAGTGACAAGGTTGGCACAGAGGAGCAAAAGGGATGAGCTTGAGAGAAAACTGAAGACCAGGTCCCGAGGAACACAGAGTTCAGAGTCACGAGAACAAGAGAAAAAGAGCAAATCAGGTTGTGGGTGGGGGAGAGGCCAATGTGTGGGCATGAGGCCACCTCCCTCTCACCCAAAATTCACCTGATTTTTCTTTAATAGATATAGAAGCATTCAAGTTTTCTGTTTTTTCTTAAATGAGCTTTGGTAATTTGTGTTTTTCAAGGCCCATTTTCATCTAAATTGTTGGATTTATTGACATTGAATTATCTGTAGTGTCCCCATATTAATCTTTTAATGCCTGTAGGATCTGTAGGGATACCACCTCTTTCATTCCTGATACTGGCAATTAGTCTTTTTTCTTGTGCAGTTGGCTGGAAGTATCAGTTTTATTCATCCTATCTGTGCCTTTTTAAATTGCCAATTCTAATGGCTTCTCTTTTACTCAAATAATTTCATTTCCCCACATCTTTTGCCACTTTATGAGTCTTAATTTCTTCTATATTCCTCTCCCTCTCTTCTAGTTTTCTTTGTTATTATTCATAGCTCTTTTTCATCGCTCAAAGTTCTGCCCTGGTCCTGTGCTTTTTCACTGTACAATCTCCCCCTTAGCAAGACAATCTCCTTCATTTTCATGATCTCCGCATTTACCGACAAACTGACAACTCACAAATGTGTATCTCAAACCTGGCTTCTCCCTCTATTTCTATTTCCAACCTTCTTCTGTCCATTTAAATCTATTATTTCTATTTTCAGTTAATGAAACCACCATTCCTCCTAACCTTGAAAACCCAGAATCCCTCTTAACCCCTTCTCATCCCTCAACTCCTCCGTCCAACTGGTAACCAAGTGCTACTCTCTAACACGTCTCTATATATCTATGTACCTGACCTGATCCTTTCCCCACCATGTAAACCCAAAATAAAATTCTAACCACCCCCACCCCCCAATTCAATTGAATGGACTCTCCTCTCAGCCAAGGGCATTCTAACGTAAACCTGAAATACCAGTTCAGGCTATAATGAGAATGGGTGGTCAGTCATGCCTCATTATACTTTTTCCCTTCCGAATTCAGGCACAGCTGATCAGAATTAACATGAAAACAGAGATCTTAAGAATGAGACAACAGACTCTTTATAGGAATAAGATACCAACATGACAGCAGGCACTGAAATAAACTGAAGTATTTTATCCCAAAATATATTTCTTTGACATATTTTGAAATGGTCCTGCAAAGCTGTCTCTTCTAGGAAAATTCTACATTCTGTGGTGAATCCCCTTCCCTTTCCAGGCATTTTTCCTGATCCAAGAAAGAATTAACTAAGAGTCAAATATCTTTTTAAGTCTGGTAAAAAATATTTACCATCTAGTCCCTCTAAAGCCTGCTACCTGGAGGCCTCATCTGCACTGTAAGAACCTTGGTCTCCACAACCCCTGTCTTAACCCAGACACTCCCTCATATTGATTCCAGGTCTTTAGATAAACCCTTTCAATCAACAGTCAATCAGAAAATCGTTGAATCCACCTATGACCTGGAAGGCCTTTCCCTGATTTGAGTTGTCCTGTCTTTCCAGACTGAACCAATGCACATCTTCCATGTATTGATTCATGGCTTATATCTCCCCAAAATGCATAAAACCAACCACTTTGGGCACATGTTCTCAGGACCTCCTGGGGCTGTGTCAAAGTGCTAGTCACTCGTATTTGGCTCAGAATAAATCTCTTCAAACATTCCACAGAGTTTGACTTTTTGTCAACAACCTGGATCTCTGTGATCTGCCGCTGCTAGAATTCCAGCCTGTGTCATGATCTCCATGATCTTGGTTTCTATCTGTATCTAATTCCTGTCTCTATGGATGCTTTTCACCCATTCTGTACATCATAAAAGTGTAATCAGCAGTACTGTATACACTCTTTGTTTCTAAGTCTGCCTTCACTCAGCATAAACCTGAGACTGATTCATGTTACTGTTATGTAAACGGTTCATTTCATTGAATTGCTGAGTAGCATCCATTGCGTGAGTGTACCACAGTTTGTAGGAGTAAACAACATTTACTGGTGGATGGACATTTAGAGGGTTTTTTGTGGTGGGTCAGGGGGTGGTTATAATGAAGCTGTCTTCATTTCTCTCAGTGCATCCTGATTCTCAGCTACCAACATGACAGTTAACTGAAGGTGAGTCTCTCCCCCCACTTAACTCTAAGCCTCTTTGTCATAATAATACTTAGTATTTCTTGGACCCTTACATGTGACAGGAAGTGTGCTAAGTGCTTGACGATCATTAGCTCACAATCATCACAATCCCGTGCTGCAGACGATACCTTACACCCACTGACAGAGGGAACGGAGCCCAGCAGAGGTCACATTCCTTTTGTAAGTTAACAAAGGGAGAGCCAAGATCAGAATCCAGACCTGTCTGATGTCAGCACTGCAAACTCTTAACAACCATGCCACGCTACTGCTACATATCTGGTAAATTGTAGGCTCTCACTTTTATAAAGTTTTTAAAACTTTTAAAATACTTTTCTAAAGAA
The DNA here is from genome assembly GCA_004027715.1 of Plecturocebus donacophilus. Taxonomy (NCBI): domain Eukaryota; kingdom Metazoa; phylum Chordata; class Mammalia; order Primates; family Pitheciidae; genus Plecturocebus; species Plecturocebus donacophilus. The sequence goes on along the minus strand of PVKP010007656.1, from coordinate 30,552 downwards.
AGTCAGCATTCCTCAAACACAGCAATGGCTGATCCAAAAAGATACAATTTATTCTTCACCGATAAGCTAAGCAACCACCACTGTGAGATGATTTCATAATGCACTCTTATTTCTAAACAGCCATTCTATGTTGCTTATGGTTTTGTGAGGCAGAACTCTGGCAGGGCTCGGCTGTGCATCCTCACTTGGAGTCTTTCATGTGGGTGCAATCAGACGTTGGCTGTGCTTCCGATATATGAGGCTCTCCTGGGCCAGGCGTCCACAATGGCTCGCTCACACAGCAGGCAGTGGAAGCTGACTGCCAGCGGGAACCCAGCTGGGGCTGTCAACCACCCCTCCCCATGTGAACATGTGGCTTCTGCAGACTTCTCACAGATATATGGCTCGCTTCCTCCAGAGCAAGCATCCCAAGAGAGCCAGGCAGGAGCTTCTCAGCCTCATAAGTCCCACAGCATCCCTTTGGCCACGGTCTACTGGTCAAAGCAGTCACAACCCGCCCAGCTTCAGGAAGAGAGGATGGAGCCCCCAAGGCTTGAAGAGAGGAGTGGCAAGGTCACATCAAAGAGGAGCTGCAGGGTGGAAGGTGGTGTGGCAGCCATCCTTGGAAAACACTGCCACAGCCATCTCCCTAAGACTGCTGGACTTCAGGTACCTGATGGTAGAGACCTTCACCTTGGAAAATTCCTCTTTGGGGTCAACAGCATCCTCACTTACTGAATGTCAGAAAATAGGTGGGTTTCACCTGGAAAACTGAATAGGCAGGTTCATTTTTAAGCTCGTTTTATTTGAAAGTTATCTTACTGGTGTAGGACCTAGGATTGTGTGTTTTCAGAAACACCTAAGTAGTAAATGCATACTGTTATAGCTACATAGAACCAAATGAGTATCATCAGACAGTCCTGCAAATTATGTTCTCAAGGGAAACTATAAAGATACCCAAATGAAGTAATGCTTATGGGTATTGTAAAAATTTTTGATCTAAGCACTGGTCACTGAGTATTGGTAGTTTAAAGAGTCTTGGGAAGGTGACCGTCTCAGTGAAGCTTAGGTCATACAAGGCATGGCTCCAACTGTACCTGGCTTTGCGAACATGCAGCTGAGGGTAGTGGTTGTGCCTGTGGCATATATACACTGCGAAGTCTTCCTCATACGTCAGACACGGAATGTTCCCCACTTGGTCAAAAACAGTTATGAGAGTTGAGCCTAGATCACAGAGATAAAGAAACATGTTCCAATTCGATCAAGAAATAAATTTGGGATTTCAGAACAAAATGCAATTTCCATTCTAAATTATGCTTTAATTGTTCTAATAAAATATGTACACTCTACATTGAGGACCTGGAAACCATTCTTATTTCTCATTCCCCAAAGCACCATTCTGGGAGTGAATTTTCAGTGTTTGCTACTGGGGACCAGAGGTGGCTGGGCAGGCCTTACCGAGGCTCATGTAGGACGGCACGATGAGAAATACGAAGTGAAGCTCTGGCACCGCCTTGTACACGGTTCTGGTGACGAAAGAGAGGGTGGGGCAGTGTTCATAACAAAGCATCCCATCAGCTGGCACTTTATGAAGATAAATGCTGTCGCTAAAAAGGTGACGTGTTCCTCAATCCACATGGGCTCCTTTGCTCCCCACGGCAATGGCAAGAACAGCCTCAAGGCAATTTCTTTTTCTTCTCTACTTTTCCCTGGGTTCGAAAGGGCCCTTTTTTGATCTGTCCCATGGAGGCAGAGAGAATAAAGGGTACCATATTCATATGGTACACCAGATTTCTGCTAATATTAACCTTTGACCTGGCATCTGGACAGTCTGGTGTGACATTACAAAGTGACTTGAAAGCAGAGGCCACCACCCCCAAATGTCTGTGCAGGCTGTCAGAGGCTCTCCGAGACACATCTCCATGACTCGGTGGCCCTGCTGGTCATTTTCCACGCATCCTATTATTCAGGATGCTTCTGAAGTCTGTCATGTTAATAAACATTTCTAAAGAGTAAGAAAAGCAGTTTTTAGAAATGTCCAAGCTTGTGACGCTTAATTCTTCTCCTTCTCCCCTCACCCCAAATCCATTTATTTAAATTACTGCATTACCTGTTTGCCTCAAATGATAACAGTGTACAGAAATGGACAACAGATTCAAGGAATTACCTTCTTTCAGAACTATCGCTGCTGTTCAAAGTAAATACTTTATTTAGTACAGCCACAAATTACAAGCAAATTAAACACCCCAAAGAATTTCATGTCTTATAAAAAATATTTCAAAACTACCCACACTGTCTCTTTCATGTTCACCACTGCAGGGCCCCATCCACTCACCGAAGAATCTCTTTGCAACAGCCAACAGAATACTCATCCACGGCCACAAAGAGGTGCATGAACAACGTATTCAGAGGCTGCAGAAGAAAAGAGAACACGGATTACAGGCCTAGTCGGCATTCGGGCTAGGTCAGAGCAGGGTGGGAGGAGGGCAGGGTGGGAGGAGGGTTTCGGGGCAGCCACAGACACAGAGCGGCCTGGCATTTAGGGAGGATATTTGACGTCTAAGTGAAGCGACACCCAGGCGGCATTTCAGCTGTCTCACTGACTCCGTTTGCCGCCCTCTGTCCTCCTAGCTCAGAATTATTCAAGAGAACAGGGATTGTAAATGAGTCCAGAGCGCCCGGCCTTCCTCCTGCCCTCACGAATGAGCTGTGGGCAGGGAAGAGCCTGCAGGGGAGTGAAATCGATTATTAACTCAGTAGTCTTGTCCTCAGGGGTGTCTATGCCAAGCGAAAGACAATCACCCTCTTCCCGGCTCCTGAGTCAGCAGCTGCTGCTCTATTCATGTGACAGGAGGGAGAGATTCTCTTATGAATTTGAAAAATGGAAGGCAGATGCCACATTCGGAATTCACTGGCTTGTTTTGTTCAACATTCCCAGAGTCAGAATCAAATATTACTCTTGGGATCCAGAAAACCTGGGAGCTGAAAACTCGCAGTAGCAAGATTCTAACAGGATTTCCAATTAAATCTTCCAAGTTTTAAAAGAACTTTGTCTCATCCTTCTGCAGACGTTTTAAGCGGCCTAAATAATAAGTAGTAGTTCAAACATCCACACACTGGTCCACTCAACTTGGTACCCCGTGCTTACAAACAAATCTTCAAATTCTGGAAATAGGCAGATGTTGCCTGGTTGACTGGTGAGGGTGTTACTGGCACCTGTATCAGCACAGCAGGGTGCTGCCTAGGATTCTTGTTTTTTTGAGTAGTATTCTAGACAGCTTTGGGAGAGCAAAGACACTTCTCTTTGCCCTGCCCTCACTTCTGCTGGATGGTGTGTGACTCAGAAGCACTCAGAAAGAATTGTTACGTTGCCTAAAAGGGCAGAGGAAAACCATGTTTTGATTCATGAGCTTGAAAACTCCCAAAAGGCAAACAACACAAACCCCAAAAGTCCAGATAACTATGACGACAACATGATTTTAAGCACTTGCTGTGTATTCACTCATTTAATCCCACAATAATCTCACTCAACATCTGTCTTACGTGCTAAGTAGGACTAGCCTTAGAGCACACGGCTTATTACTTGCTTGATTTGTCTCTCGAATTCTCTCTTCCATCAGAAATATTACAATTCAAGATTTACTTTAGCTTTAAGATAAAAATCATTACTTCAGCTACAAATACCCCTGGGATAGGTAATACGTTAAGCCTTAAGGCTCTACACTGGTGATATCCAACAGAAAAGTCATGTATGCCACAAATGTCATTTTGAATTTTCTGGGAGATACATTTAAAAAGAATAAACAGGTGAATTGATTTTGAATATTTAATATTTAATCTAATATATTCAAATTAGTATCATTTTAACAAGTAATCATTATAAAAATTATTAGTGAGATAGTTTACACTCTTTTTTTCTACTAAGTATTTGAAATCTGGCATATTTTATACTTATAGAACACCTCGATTCAGACTAGCTACATTTCAAATGCTAATTAGTTACATAAGGCTGGTGGCTACCACATTGGACAGTCCAGCTCTATACTGTCATAGGAGATAGCTTGAAAAGAAATAAAAGGAAAACATGTTTATGAACAAGAGTATTAATTTATAATTTTCAGAAAGGTAAAATCATAACCCTGATGCAAATAAACACCTATCAGAGGTTTATTCAACTACAGCTCATCAATTAATGTGGCAACCAGTAAGATGATAAAAATGATTCTTTGCACTTGAAGAGCTGGATACTTCAAGTGATTTACTAGGAAAAGGTAAGAATAAGATTGCTGGATTAGATACCAAATAGGTCACATCCTACGAGACAATAAACCATAATCTCTGAGGTTAGCTCTTTCCAGACAGGAATTCTTTACATCCTAATAGACAAAAATCTACAGGCTAATTGCCAATCCTACAGAAGAGCAAAACAGGCTAGTCAACCAAAGGTGCAAGCACTGGACTGAAATAATCCGTCTGGTCTATTTCCAAGTTTGGGATAATTTTTCTGACAATGGTCCTTGGGTATACAGGGTGGCAGGGTCAGGAGGGTGCGCAAAAGATGAGGGGAAGGCACTATCTAGCGAAATTAATGCTGAATAATTTGCTTAGGCGTGCGTGTATGTGTGCACACTCACACACATGCACGAGGGGTGAATTCGCTCACATACTCAATTGTCATTCCCTTTTCTTCTGACATCAGGGCTCTGGGGACATGCTGCAGAGTTCCACCACAAGGCCAGGTGCTGCCCAGAGTTGCAGCCTCTGGCACTCCACAAAAACTGAGGCCTGCCTCTGGCCTAGCTCTGGCAAGCTGCAAGCAGGGAAAGCTCAGATTTGGCATCAGGTGCCCAGGCCTGACTCCTGGGAACCACTAGCCTAGCGTCTGCTGGCCGACAGGCTGTCATGTGCCGGCAGCTAGAAGACATCAAATGAGCCAAGGTCCACGAGGGCACTTTGAAAATTATAGAGTGTGACAGAAGTCTGAGGCTCTGCTGTCATTATTACAAGTGTAAGTGTGTTGATGGCAGGTGCTCTCCTAACATCTCAACGACCTTGGACACTGATGCCTGGAGAACAACATGAGACCTGGAAGTACACGTCTGACACTTTCACTAATTCCTCCCCTGCCCTCATTAGTGGAGCATGATCTGGGCCTTGCCAGCGGCTGCAGACTTGGCTACTCCCTGCCCTTTCCTATCCCTTCCAGCACTACTCTCAGCCCCCCATTCCTCCCCACCAGCTCCCTTCACTTTTAACTGTCATGATGTCATACACTGCTCAGTCTAAAATGTGGAAGGACATAATTACAAACACAGGACTTCTCCTCAAGTTTCAGCGTGTTCTAATAAGCACTGGATATGATTTCTTACTGTGCATGGGATATCACTGTCCAGCTCCCGGAACACGGACACCCAGTCATCCTGCTTGGCAACATTCCAGTTGGGGTAGTCCAGGAAGGTGGCCTGAGCCATGATCTCCTCCTTGTCATTGCAGAGGGTAACAGCAAGGTTTGCCTTTTCTCTGCAGAAATGATTAAAATTGCGAACATGAGTAAGATTACAAAACTTGAGGTAAGGACATGTCACTTTTTTCTCTCAGGCTACTGGAGCTGAGCAGCCACTGCATGAGGTCTGATAATGCAAAAGGTGTGAATGATAATGCAGCAACTTTGGGGTACATCGTTCAAGACAAGTGGTTCTGTCAACTAAACTTGTATTCAAAATTACATTTCGCTAAAAGGTATTACGTTTATGATATTGAGTATCTACTACCTTTCCCTTGGAGACTGGCTAGGAAGATACTTCACTGCACAATTTTCCCTATCCTCTCCATGTTGACAATACCACTGTGATGGCGTGAACATCTATGGCTAGGGTGGCCAAGTGTCCCTCTTTACCTGGGACTGGGAGTGCCCAAGATAAAGGACTTTCATGGCTTAAAAAATGTGAGTCCTGGGCAAACTAGGATGAATGAGTTACCTATGCACAGTGGTAAAGCTAAGAGTTTAGCTCCACCTCGGTTACCATTCCCAAGCAACTCCTCCAAACTGTGAGTCCATGTACCTGGGCTTATTGATTCATTCATATGGAATCTGGGCACCTGGGATATCACCTACCCACGTGCAGACATGGGGACTCTCAGGGGTCTTGCTTAAGCTAAGGTAACCCAGGGAGTTAAGAAAGCGAAGGGAGGAGAAGCAGGCCTTCCTGTCTTATTCTGGTGGTTGTCTCAGAGGGACTATCTTGACGATCCCTCCCAACTGCGACCCTGTCTTGTGGCCCATCAAGGCAGCAAGACTTAAAGACACTTAAAGGCAGCATATGGTTTACCACACCAAGAACCATTTGTGCATAAATTTAAATGCATTTTTTACTTTCTCAGTGAAATGGAATCTACTGGCATCTTAAGTTGGAGGAAGAAATAATTAAACATTCATTCAAAACACAAATATGGCAGTAGTTACCCATATTTCCTCTCGAGGAGAACAGGAAGAAGCAAGCATATAACTGGAGGAAGAGGTGGAGAGGAGATGATGGGGTGGACAGAAAGTGACATGGACTTTCCAAGTACGTTTTTTATCACAGAATGAATACACTGTCAGTGCAGACAAGAATGGGAAAATCTAAGCAAGAAGAGAAAAAATACATAATTTGGAAAATCATCTTTATACCCACCTTTCATAGATAACCAACCACTGTCAATACTTCGGTTTCTGTCTCTCCAGATTTATTTTTTTGTGAGGGTAACTGTATATTGAAATGTACATCATGTGTTTTTAAAACTGAAATCTGGCCGAGCACCACAGCTCACACCTGTAATCCCAGCATTTTGGGAGGCCAAGGTGGGTGGATCACTTGAGGCCAGAAGTTTGAGACCAGCCAGGCCAACATGGTGAAACCCCAAGTCTACTAAAAATACAAAAATTAGCTGGGTGTGGTGGTACACACCTGCAATCCCAGCTACTTGGGAGGCTGAGGCAGAGAATCGCTTGAACCCAGCAGGTGGGGGCTGCGGTAAGCCAAGGTTGCACCACTGCACTCCAGCCTGGATGACAGAGCAAGATGCCATCTCAAAAAATAATAATAATAAATAATAAAAATTCTTAAAAATGGAATCCCATAACCTATACTTATTTGTAGCCTGCTTCTTCCCACTTAACAGTGTACCCTTTTACTAGAGCAGTTCACCAAACAGCAGTCTTTCACACACATGCACCTGCTGTATTTTTTTTTCATTCTTTTTTCTTTTTTTTTATTTTAGCACCTCACTGGGGCTTGAGTATATTTTTCTTTAAATCAATTTACTTTGGGCTTAAAATTTTAATAGGAAGTTTACATCATTACCATAAATGGAAAACCAGTTTCTCTTGCTATAAATAGAAGGTAACTATAAAGATGTAACATTTAAAACAAAAATTTTTCCGGCATGCAGCAAGTGAAATCCCCCTGGGTGCCACCAGATGTATGAGCATCTTTGGGAAACATTGTGCTGGGGATATCAGTCTCAGTGCCTGCAGCCTCTGTCCCATCTCATAGGAAGTCACAGCAGCCATGTATGATCACACTCCTTAGAGACAGAGGAATGAACCAGGGCTGTACCTGGCCCAGGGGCCTCTTGCAAGCACTGGCTATCAAGGAAAGGAGGCGGTAGACTGTCCCAGCTTCCTAGAATACAGTACCCACACGGGGCTGTTTAGCAGGAGGATGCAGCCCCACTACTTCTCACTGAACCCTTCACCTCCTTCTACCTCTAAGGCATCTCCCTCTAGCTCTTGGGTCTTCTGGGCTCCTCTGCCCCAGACTCCCAGGGTCACGACCTGTGGTACCAAGCTAAGAGTGCTCCCTCTAAACCAGATGAGAAAATGCACAAGACGCTATACACATCAGCTCTGATGACAGTGGTGATAGTAGGGAGGAGGAAGTGGGCAAGATTTGGGACAGGGCAGTCACCATGCCCTCAGGGAAGCAAAAAACAATGTGTTCCCGGAATCTAATTCTAACGAAATGCATTTACCCAGTGGAACCTCAGGATGGTGGCTGGATTCTATAGTACAATTGGCACAATACTATACCACATAGACATTAAAGATTCAATATGCTTTTGTGGGTTGGCCTGGGAAGCCACGCATGAATTACTTTGTTTCAACAGGAAAATGCACTGTAATTTCCAAATAACTAACTGTAAAAAGTAACTTTTGCAGGATTATCCTTTTGTGTACACAATTTCCACTCCTTATTACCCCTTAGTCACTAGATCCTCCACAGCACAGACAAAAATTATCATGGGAACAAAGGGAGAGAGGAAGAGGAAAAGGTAGAGGGAGAAGGTATATTTTTTAATGTTGGATTTTAAACTGTTCTTTGTAATAAGCCAAATCCAAACTGAAGGAGCCCTAACAATACACACACACCCACATATGTATTTCACACAAAATGGAAATTAGAGCTCTTTTCATTAGAGCAATGCCTCATTTATTCAACTGCTTTAGGAAATTTTCCAAGTATAGCCAAAACTTATTTTCCTTAACTATACTTGATAGAAATCTTAGTGAAACAGCATTTGCCTTTTCTGCTTGATTTACCACCACCACCACACAGAAACCTCAGAGCTTCCTCACATCCACTGTGCACGAACTGCAGCCTGGACACAGTTCCACCCCCTCATCGCCATTGTGCTATCTGCACTGGACACAGGGGATTCTTTTAGCCCTTTCCCTATTCATCTGCCATGCCCAATTGGCTCATTTTCTGCCCTAAAATTTAGCTGGATTTTTAGGTGAGATCAGTTTTATTCATTCCTGTATCTCTGTGGCTGAACAGGCAGTCAATAAAACAAAACCAAACACAGAGGCCACAAAAGAACCACCATTTTTTTTCAAAAAGTCTGTAAAATAAATCATTAAGCCTTGCAGTTGGCATGGCCAGGGGACAGGAGTTGCCTAATATAAAAAATGAAACACTGCATGGGTTTAGTAGCGTCTGCTTTGGAAGCTTCGGGACATGGATGGAAATTTAAATTTGCTTTTATTTCTGAAAATATGCTGGTTTCCAAGGTAGATTGCAACCTTTTCAGTTATAAAGATCCCATTTTTTTTTTTTTTTTAATGTTTGGGGTCTGAGCAAGGGGAAGGCTAGAGTTACTGAGATAGGGAAAGTGTGAGAAGAGTGGATTGAAGGCAGGTGAAGACCATGCTGGGTTTGAAGTGCCTACTAGGTATCCAAGGGTTGGCTTTCACCAGGAAACTGGTGGATGAATGAATTTGGAATCCAGGAGGTTCTGTCATAGACATTAGATGTTTTTCACATTTATATCACAACTTCACCCAGAATTAATTTTTTAAAGTTTTATATTACATGAGGTTATTTTCTTTTCCATGTGAATAACAAACTCTCCCATCACCATTTATTGAGTGGCATATCCTTTCTCCACAAAGCCATCATCAAATTTTCACATAGATACGGGTCTGTTTCTGGGACCTCTATCCTGGTCCATCTGTCTTTTGTCAGTTCCCTGGAAATTGCCACTGTCCTGATTACTATACCCACGATGAGCCTCTAGTTGGCAAGCCTCTCCACTTTATTTTTCTTCCTTCAGATTATCCTGAACCTTTGTTTCCCCATATAGATTTAGATTCGTTAAGTTTGACAAATAAGATTTTGACGGGGGTGGAGGGAAACTGACTTCATGACTGGAATGTTCCTGTCCGAAATGTGGTATACCTCTTGATACACCATAGTCCCCCCGCCTCTCTGTGGTTTCCTGACCCATCGTTTCATAGTTACCTGCAGTCAACTGCAGTCAGAAAATACTGAATGAAAACCTCCAGAAATAAACAATTTATAAATTTGTAATTGCATGCCATGCGGAGTAGCAAGATGAAATTTCATGCAGTCCCACTCCATCCTGCCCAGGAATTGTCCGGTAGGTCCACACTGTAGATGCTGCTGTTCATTAGTCACTTAGTATTAGATTTGATAACTGCCCTCTGTTACCAGATTGACTGTCACTGCATCACAGTGCTTTGGTTCAAAGTGCAAGAGTAGTGATGCTGGCAATTCATATATGCCAAAGAGAAGCCATAAAGGGCTTCCTTTACGTGAAAAGGTGAAAATTCTCAACTTAATGAGAAAAAATAAATTGTATGCTGAGGTTGTTAAGACTGAGGGTAGGAAGAAATCTTTAATCCGTAAAATTGTGAAAATGGAAAAAAACATTTGTGCTAGTTTTTCTGTCCCACCTCAAACTACAGAAGTTATGGTCACAGTGCATGGCAAATGCTTAGTTAAGATGGAAAGGCCATTACATTTGTGGGTGAAAGACATGAACAAAAATGTGTTCTGACTGATAACAATTAGATGTGGTACTACCCTCAGTTTCAGGGATCTACTGGGGATCCTGGAATACATTCCCTTCAGATAAGGGGCGGGGCTACTATATTTAGGCTTTCCTTAATGTCTTTCAATAACTGACAATTTACACCAGAATGAGCTTGGAGTTACTCTGTTGTATACTAGGTACTTTATATTCTTTGGCATGGGTGCAAATAGTAAAATATTTTCTGTTCATTGTTAGTATGTAAAAATACAGGCTGGGCGCGGTGGCTCACGCCTATAATAATCCCAGCACATTGGGAGGCCGAGGCCGGTGGATCACAAGGTCAAGAGATTGAGATCATCCTGGTCAACATGGTGAAACCCTGTCTCTACTAAAAATACAAAAATTAGCTGGGAGTGGTGGCGCGCGCCTGTAGTCCCAGCTACTTGGGAGGCTGAGGCAGGAGAACTGCTTGAACCCAGGAGGCGGAGGTTGCAGTGAGCTGAGATCCCACCACTGCACTCCAGCCTGGGTAACAAGAGGGAAATTCCGTCTCAAAAAAAAAAAAATGCAATGGGTTTTTGTTCAATGACTTTATAGCCAGCAATTTTAAACTTCTGTATTAATTCTAATAAATATTCCTTCCAATTTTCTAAGTAGAGAATATATCACCTGCAAAAAAAATGATAATTTTGTTTCTTCCTTTCAAATCCTAATGCATTTTATTGCTTCTTTCTCTTACTGCAAGAGCTAGGATCTCACGACAACAGGCATCCTTCTATATTACGCAGGGATTATTTTATCATTATATATGGTGTTTTTTAAAGGTTTTTATACATACGAGACTTCTCTTATGTTCTTATTAAGAATTATTACTAAGAATGTTGCATTTTATCAAATGATTTTGTCTTTATTGAGATGATTACATTTTCTCCTTGGTTAATCTGATGAATTAGACTAATCAATTTTCTAATATTAAACCAACCTTGAATCCCATGATCAATCATAATGTATTATCTTTTTAGTTCATTATTAGATTCCTTTCCTAATTTTTTTTTTTTTTTTTTTTTTTTTTTTTTTTTTTTTTTTTTTTTTTTTTTTTTTTTTTTTTTTTTTTTTTTTTTTTTTTTTTTTTTTTTTTTTTTTTTTTTTTTTTTTTTTTTTTTTTTTTTTTTTTTTTTTTTTTTTTTTTTTTTTTTTTTTTTTTTTTTTTTTTTTT
>PVKP010007656.1:0-18940 GCA_004027715.1 Plecturocebus donacophilus | reverse complement strand
GGCATGAATGATTTCATTTCTCTTTCTATGTGAGATTGGCCATTAATTTTCCTTTCTTTTACTGTCTTTGTCTTATTTTGATATTAACATTATGCTAGCCTCATAAAGTGAGATAAAAAGTATTCTCTGTCAGGTCTGAGCCCTGAGTTAATAAAAAAAAAAGTATTCTCGGTCTTTCTGCTCCCAAGAATGTATATTTATTTGGGACATATCCAAACCCTGAATTTTTGGTAGGATTGCTTGTAAAGGCAGTTGTACTTACTATTTTATTGGTGGGAGGATTTAAAACTAACAACAATTTAATAGGTTTCTATCATTTCTGAAGTTGATTTTAAGAAACTTAATTTTCCTGGGACCCTGTATTTCAAATTTATTGGCATGCAGTTTTTTTATATAGGTTCCCCAATGTCTTTAAATCCATAAAACCCTAAAAACTGGAAGCAGCAAAATTGGACTTGAAGTGATGTGAAGTTACTCTACAGTCTTGATCCCATATATAAAATATTCTTACATTTTTATCACAGATATATTAATGTGTTTAATTATGGGAAATCTCTCCAGCCCTTGTGGTGTTCAATAATATTTCATCAATGGATGAAACTAATTTTTTAAATTCTGCATTCTGAAACACAACTAGTCACAAGAGATTTGGTTAAAGGATTGTGGATCTGTAACATCCTTTTATTACCTGCTTAATCTCAGCAACATCTGTAGTTATGATGTCCTTTTCACATTTCTTTGAAAGTTTTTCTTTTTTTTTCTCATTCTTGTCAGAAGTTTTTTTTCTTTAGGCTTTTTAAAAAACTTTTGGCTTTGTTTATGCTCTACCAAATGCTTGTTTTCTGTTCCACTAATATGTGCTCTTGTCCTTTATTGCCTGTTTTCCTTGAGTTGATTCCACTGTTCTTGTTCTAACTTAAGAGGTAAACTCAGAACTTTATTTCAGGCCTTTCTTCTCTCCTGCTATAAGCATTTAATAAGTTCCCTCTAAGACCAGCTATTTTGTTCATCTATTTCTACATAACAGATTATCCCCAATTTAGTGGCTACCCTGTTTTATTTGCTCATGATTCTATAGGTGAGAAATTCAGAGAGTAGGGATATCTGTTGGGGCGAGAACCTCTAAGATGGGTTTTTCTCTCATGTGCCTTATGCCTCTGTGAGGGTGGCTCAAAGGGGCTGGGCTGTGCCAAAAAGGGTGACGTGGAGCCTTTCTTCTTGCTGGAGACTGGGTTCCTCAATTCTCCTCCATGCAGGTGCATGCTTCTCTCTTATGATATGGCCTCTTCGGGTGGTATGTCTAGTAGAGTAGCCAGACTTTTTGCTACATGCCAGACATGGTAGTGCAAGGCTCCCAAGAGCACTAAACTGAAAGCTTCCAGGAAGGGCTCGAACTAGGGTGAGGCCAGAGGGACCCAGGGTTCAAAAATAGAAGGAGGTGCTCACTCTCAGGGGCCACACCTGCGAGCAAATACCCAGGATGTCTTGCATGCCTCCCCTGGGCCAGCCCTGCTGCCAGGCCATCTTTTTTTTTTTTGAGAAAGAAGAAGAATAAAAGAGAAAAAAAAGAGAAAGAGAAAGGGGGAGAGAGAGCAAGAATCTTGCTCTATTGCTCAGGATTTCATTTAAATCTGTGAAATGCTTATGCAATTACTAAAAAGAGATTTATTTCCTATTATGTGATCACTTTTAGAATAGGTATGATATAATATTGAGAAAAAATATATGTTTTGTGGATATGGGGTGGTAAGTTCTGTAAATATTTATTAAATCTGCTTGTTCCAAGTCTGTGTTCAAATCTTTTTTTTTTTCTCTCCATTAAGTTAGTAGATCTTCCTCCATCCCTTTATGTTAACTCTTTGTGTGTCCTTGCCTATAAGAAAGGTCTAAATACAGCGTACCGATGGGTTTTACCTTTTTATTCAGTTTGTCTAACTGTTTGTTTTGATTGGGGCATTTAATCCATTTAAGTTTAGGCTTAATATTGATATATGTGAGTTTAATACTGTTATTTAAGGCTAACTAGCTGTTTGCCTGTTAGTTGATGTAAATTCTTCATTGTTGTAATATTCTTTACTTTTTGGTAAGTTTTTAGGATAACTGATGCTGGTTGTTCCTTTCTGTGCATAGTACTACTTTCAGAAGTTGTTGTAAAACAGGCCTGGTGGTGATGAAGTCTCTGAGTTCTTGCTTGTTCGCGAAAAATTTTATTTTTCCCTCGGTTGTAAGACTTAGTTTGGCTGGATATATAATTCTGGGTTGAAAGTTTTTTTCTTTAAGGATGTTAAATATTAACTCCTACTCTCTTCTGGCATGTAGAGTTTCTACTGAGAGATCTGCTGTGAGTCTGATAGGCTTCCCTTTATGGGTAACCTGGCCCCTCTCTCTGCCTGCTCTTAATATTTTCTCCTTTATTTCAATCCGAGTAAATCTGACGATTATGTGTCTTGGGGTTGGTCTTCTTGAGGAATATCTCTGTGGGGTTCTCTGTATTGCCTGGAGTTGAGTATTGTCATGCCTTACTAGTTTAGGAAAATTTTCCTGGACAATATCCTGAAAAACATTTTCCAGCTTGGATTCATTCTCGTCATCACTTTCAGGTATACCTATTAAGCGTAAATTAGGTCTTTTCACATAGTCCCATATTTCCTGGAGATTTTGCTTATTTCTTTTTATCCTTTTTTCTCTGATCTTCTCGTTTCATTTCATTAAGTTGGTCTTCGACCTCTAATATCCTTTCTTCTGCTTGATCAATTCGACTGTTAAGACTTGTGCATACTTCATGGATTTCTCGTATTGTGTTTTTCAGCTCCATTAATTCGTTTATGTTCCTCTCTAAATTGTCCATTCTTGTTAGCATTTCTTAAACCTTTTATCAAAGTTATTAGTTTCTTTGCATTGGGTTAGAACATATCTTTTTAGCTCACAGAAGTTTCTTATTAGCCACCTTCTGAAGCCTGACTCTGTTAATTCTTTGCAGTCATTTTCCATCAGGCCTTGTTCCGTTACTGATGAGGAACTAGCGTCCTCTGTAGGAGGAGAGACATTCTGATTTTGAGGGTTCTCAAGTTTTTTTATGGTGTCTTCTTGGCATCTTTATGGTTTTATCCACCTGTTGTCTCTGTAATTACCAACTTGCAAGTTAAGTCTCTGAGCGAACATTCAGCTTGTTAATTCCCAGCTCCGGAATCTATGTAATTTTCACTGCGGCGACCCACAATGCTGGCTAAAACAGCAGCATTGAAATTCGTGGTGCTTTTCTGCCCGGGGGTCTCCGGTCTGGCTTCTTAGTCCCTTTTTCAATCAACTGAATGGACTGCTCTGCCTTATCAGAGCTCCGAATATCATCCAAAAGGAGACCCAGTCCCGTTTACTCCGCACCAAGAGCCGCCAGGCTGAGGCGCCGGCAAAACAGCTGTGCCAGCCGAAAGGGTCATGTTGGCAACCCGTGGGGCTCCTCTGCTGGGAATGCCCTGGTCCGTGGGCAGCAAAAATTTGTTGGTAAGTGTGGCATCCACTCACTCTCTGCGCTTTCACTGGGAGCTGCAATCCCGAGCTGCTAGTGATCGGCCATCTTGGATCTCTCTGAGAGGCCATCTTAAGCTTGGGTGTGGGACCAGGACAGCCCCACCACTTCCATCACATTCTATCAGGAGAGTCACAGGCTCAGCAAAGATAAAAATGTGGGGACTACAGCAGGGAGTACAGTAAAAGGCAAGGGGAACTCAGGGAGGTGGGGGAGTCTCCAGTGCTCTACCAGTTCTACTGATTTTCACTTTATTTATTTTAGAACTGTGTTGTCAGAAGCATGTAAGTTAAAAGCTGTCATAGCTCTCTCAAGAACAGTTTTATCACTATACAGTGACCTCTTTATCTGTAGGGAGGTTTTTGTCCTGAACTATATGCTGTCTGCTGTTGATACAGCAATACTAGCCCTTTTTTTAGATGAGATTTTGGGTGGCCTATCTTTTTTCCTGATACTTTGACGTTATTTGTGTGACTTTATATATTAGGTATGTCTCATAAATAGAATATGACTGTTGTGTATTTGGCCAATCTGACCATCTTAATCTTTTAATGGAAGAATTTTGTCCAGATGCATTGATTACTAATATAGTAAAATTTATTTCCTTATTCTGTGATTTTAATACATCCTATGATTTTTGTTTCTTTTTTCTTCCTCTTTTCTTGTCCTCTTTTAGATTCAGTGTTCATTTTAAATTTCTCATTCCATTTTTCCCTCCATAGATCAGAAGTTATCATCTCTATGCCTATGCTTTTAATGATGATGTTAACCATGTTAACATATATTCCTAACAGTCTTTACTGTCTGTTCCAGTTACCAACTGATGTGTAATAAACCACCCCAAACCTTAGTGGCTTAAAGTAACAATTATTATCTCCCATGGTTCTGTGGGCTGGCTGGGTTGAACTAAGCCATTTCTCATAGTATCTCAGGCTGTCAAGTGGCAGCAGTGGTTAAAGCCATCTGAAGACTCAGTGTTCAAGATGGCTTCCTTGCATGGTTGGCAGCTGAAGGCAGTTGCTAGTGGGGAGCTCAGCTGAGGCTGTCCAATGAAGCACCCACAGGGAGCCACGGGACTGGAGCTTTTATCAGTACGGCATTTGAGTTCTGAGAGGGAGCACTTCAGGAGACCCAGGGGAAACAGCAAGACTTCTTACGACTTAGACTTGAAGTCATATAGTCTGACTTCTGCTGCTTTCCATTGGTTGCACTGGGCCAGCACTATTCTGTGTGAGAACAAACGACAGAAAAGCATGAGTGCCAGGATGTGTGACTCATGGGGGCCGAGGGAGCCTGTTTGTATACCCCTTACCACACCCTCATCTTGAACGAAACATGAAGAATTCTTTCTTTCTAATCATGCTCCTCCCAATTTATATGCTGGTTTTGTCCCACATCTTTGATCTATCTATGGTTTATACCTCATAAATTAGTCATTATCAATATTATTGTTTTATGCAAGTCATATTTTTTCTTAGATTTACCTATATGTGTGCCATATTTTTGTTATTCTCTGTTCTTCCAGGAACATATTCTGAGGAATTTCCTCCATTCAGAGTCTATTGGTAAATGACTTAGGTTTTTGTCAGAAAATGCATTTATTTTCTCCCAGGTCCCCTAGGAATTGTTTCACTGAGTGAAACAATGTCACAATTCTAAATTGACATTATTTTTCTCTCCAACATTGAAGATACTCTACTATCTGCTGGCTACTATTGTGGCTCCTAAGAAATCTATTAGTCTAATCTTTAGTTATTTGCAGGTAACTTGGCTTTTTTTCCACATCTTTTTAGCTGTAGTGTTTTGCTGTGCCATTATAATGTGTTCAGTTGTGGATTTCTCTGTGTATTTATCCCCTTTGGGATTCACTTAGTTTTCCAAATGTAAGAAGTGGTGCTTTCCAACAATTCTGAAAAACTCAGCCATACTCTTTTCAAATACTCACCCTTTGGCTTTCTATTATCTCCTTCTAGAAGTCTAACTAGACTAGGTCTCATGCTTCATTCATATTTTTTCTCTCTCTTGGTGTTGAACTCTGGATAATGTACTGGTATTGATCCTCTAGCTCATTACTTCATCCACTGAGCTTTTAATTTCAATTACGTATTAATTTCTAGATGGTCTATTCACTTTTGTTCAAACATCATTATTCATTTTTACAATTTTTTTTAACTTTTTTTTTTTTTTTTTGGAGATGGAGTCTTGCTCTGTCACCCATGCTGGAGTGCCGTGGTGCAATCTCGGCTCACTGGAACCTCTGCCTTCCAGGTTCAAGCGAGTCTCCTGCCTCAGCCTCCAGAGTAGCTGGGACTACAGGTGTGCACCACCACTCCTGGCTAATTTTTTGTATTTTTGGTAGAAACACGGTTTTGCCATATAAGTCAGACTGGTCTCAAACTCCTGACCTCAGGTGATCCTCCCACCTCAGCATCCCAGATTTTTTTATTCTTTAGTCATCTTTTTAAACTTACCTTTTTATTTTAGACATAGTAAACATAGTTATTTTATATTCATTGCCTAATTTCATATCTGAAGTCTTTGGGAATTGATTCTCCTACATAATTTCTCTTGTTGGTTCTAACTAATGGTACATGCTTCCCTGTGTTTTTGATTTTTGACTGTGAGCTCATGTTCCTTGCAACTTTATCTGGGGTTACTATTTGGAGTCTGAGCTGAAGCTGCATCCCTTCACACCTGATCTGCATTTATTTCAGCCAGTGTCCCAGACACACTACTAGCCTGTGACCATTTTTAATTAAATTCTTTACTTGAAGTTTTTTTGGACCACACAAATAATTAACATAAATCTCAAATCAATATGTGCTTATGAGTTTTTAGAAGAGACTCTATCACCCTCTATGCCATGCTGAGGCTCAGTGAGTCTTCACTGTCCATTTTTATTTAGTGGGTTTGTATCTTGTTCATCCCTACAATGAACATCCTAATTTCATACAAAACGGTCACATGCTTTTCTTCTTAGATGGAAGGAGTAGTCATCTTCCATGTTTGCAAAGATGTCAAAACAGAAATATGAAGTTGCTATTAACAGAATGTGGCAAAAATCCTCAAGGACAAAGCTGGTATTGGTTCCTGTTTATCTAATGAAATTTCTGATTTCAATTTGATAATGTTCCCTACACAGTCCTTAGCTTTTGTATATATAAACATTTTAGTTGTTTCCATCCAATGGACATCTTTAAGGTACTTAGTCCACCATACAGCCAAAAATAAAATCATTTCATTAGTATAATTATTTTTTAAGCATTTTACAACTACTGCTCAACTGGCCTCTAGTAAAATTGTGCCAATTTATATTAAATTCATCGGCGGGGGGGGAAGTAATTAGAAACTACAAACTTTAATGTCTTAGGCTGGCCTTAGCTTAAAAATTTCAATTGTATTTGATATGAAGCTTTATGAAATCCAAAATACTGGGATATTTCATATTTTCAATAAAAATAATGAGGAACAGGGTTGGGTATGGTGGCTTACACCTGTAATCCAGAGATTCTGGGAGGCTGAGGCAGGCAGATTACTTGAGGCCAGGAATTCAAGACCAGCCTGGCCAACATGGTGAAACCCAGTCTCAACTAAAAAAAAAAAAAAAAAAAAACAGCCAGGCATGGCGGCATGCACCTGTAGTCCCAGCTACTCAAGAGGCTGAAGCAGGAGAATTTCTTGAACCCGGGGGGCGGAGACTGTGGTAGGCTGAGACTGCACCACTGCACCCCAGATCTGGGCGACAGAGTGAGACTCCATCTCACAAATAAATAAAATAATGAGGAACAGATTCAAGAATATTCATATTCTGGTGCCCACAGAAGGTCTATAAACAAACAAAACAGAGAGAAAAAATATCTTTTAAGAAACAAATGTATGCATATTTTAAAGTTCAGAAGAACATTTTAACACCAGTGGCTATGAACAAATACAGGTTTCCCACTTACTATTTGACCTGGGCCAGCCTCCCATTCTCATCTGTGAGATGGACATGATAGTGGCCACCTCAGAGAAACGTCAACATAATTAATTAACACAATATTGGCAAAGCGCAGAGCCTGACATAAACTAATTTCTCAAAATCTGGCAGCTACATAACTCCACTAGTGAGTGAGGCAGCTGAGATTTGAAGCAAGTTTGTTTGAACCCAAAGCCCATGAGAAACATTTTCAATTTGCATGGTGTTATAGGGTATAGTGATTTGTCATTCCCAGGGATTTCTTGCTACATGTTTTTTCACTGTGCAGTGAGTGACCCATTTTCTCACAATAAGGCCCATAAAGACAAAAATGTAGGATCCTTTCTCTGGCATGTTATAAAACTGATGAACATTCTTTTTTTTTTTTTCAATTGAGACAGGGCCCTACTCTGTCATCCAGGCTAGAGTGCAGTGGCACAATCTCAGCTCACTGCAGCCTCTGCCTCCTGTGTTCAAGTGATTCTCATGCCTCAGCCTCCCGAATAGCTGGGATTATAGGCATGCACCACCATGCCAAGCCAATTATTGTATTTTTAGTAGAGACAAGGTTTTGCCATGTTGGCCAGGCTGGTCTTGAACTCCTGGCCTCAAGTGATCCACCTACCCTGGCCTCTTCAAAGTGCTGGGATTACACATGTGAGCCACTGCACCTGGTCAAAATTGATGAACATTCTTGAACTTAGTTATGTACTTACAGAAGATAGATGATATTTAGCTTCCCAAACAGCTTGTGGGTAAATTTTCTAATAAGGCTTTTGATACAATAAATATCCTGTGATTCTGTTCTTCGGCAATGAACAACTTCTACCTTTCCTCTTGGAGAAGTGAGTACTGACATTTTTTACCCTGTCCCCAAAGAGAGAAAAAAAGTCCACTATTACTCTGATATGACAAGTCAGTTTGGTTATAGTATGCACAAAACTGGACATTAATTCAATTTCCATATGGTCAGAGCAAACATGGTATGAGAATACTGGTGTGACAGGTTTCCCCCTGGGTGCAGTCTGTGACGATTGTCACTGCAAACCAGCTGATGTTCCTCCATAGGAGAATGAAGTTTCTGAGAACTGCCCTGTTTAGAAGTTTCTGCAACTATATTGTTTGTTTCCAACAAAGCTGCTTTAAAAAATTCTAACAACAGAATTGGGAAAACATTGAAAGGAATTATTTATGGATTCAGGGTCCTCTTATATTTAATTGGCCACAATGGCATGTGGTCAAGAGTTACTGGGGAAATATTCATAGCTGCTGCCTTATGTTCTTAATAGAGTTCTCCAAACTGGAGCCCTGAAAGTCAGCAGTCTTGAGAGAGATTTTGAGACCAGAAAAGTTCCATGGTTAAGTGTAGGAAATGCTCATAATAGGCTTCCTGAAGGGCCACCAGGCCCATTAATAACTTTGAGAGGTTCCATAATAAAGCAACTTGTTTTCTTTGTATAATCCAGGCTTTCCTACACTCTTCTGGAACAGAATCTCTAAGGAGAGCCACAGTGGAGAATCTAATGTTCCAGAAGGACACTTTGGGAAATGCTGTTGACAGAAACAGTAGATCACAAAATGATTTCAATCTCTCTCTCATTGTCTCAATTTCTGTAAGTCTCTCTCTTTCTTCTCTTTTATTTCTTTCCTTCCTAGGGAAAACCATTTTATTATATACTAGCGAGTGAGCTCAAAACAGGGAAAACAATGAAAGAGAGATTAATAACATCTAGATTCCTGTCAAAGCTAGCCATAAACATTGTCATTCTGGTTTTGGTTTTAAATTGAAAGCAAAATTGGAATGAGACATCCTGTGTGTGAAACATATCATAAACTAATGCTACAAGTATATAACAATTCTGAATAAAATAAGAAAGTATAATTAGATAACTGAATTTGGTAAAAAGATAGCAAGAAAAGAAGAAAGAAAGTGAGAAAGGGAAATTCTCCAACCAGGTGGCAATGATGTGAGCAGCGGCTCAGGAAGTGATCAGATCTGACACAGATTTTGGGGATAGAATGGACCTCACTCCAAAGAGAGAATTAAAACTTAAACCATGCATCTCCCTGGGACTTTGGAGGGATGGGCCCCTCGGTAAGTGAGGGGGCTAGAAAAATTAAATTTATCAGCCTAAGAAAGTGACAAGCTTTCTCTACACAAAGCTCTAGGTAGAAAATAAAACAAAAATACTGCTGAGAAGTCCAAATTCTAGACTAAAGTGGGTCTGGCATTCTAATCCATACTACTTGTACATTAGGGGAGTCACCAAGAACTTTAGATGATAGACTCTGAAATTGACTATAAACTAAGTATATTTATAATAAAGAAATATAGAAAGAGAAACAAAAGTCATGAGAAAAGAACAGGTCATTATTAAAAAAAGAATAGAAACTTAAAAATAAAAAAATATGGTTATTAAAATTTAAACTAAGAGGATGCGTTAAAAACAGACAAGAATAAAGAGAATAAGCTGGAAAATACTTATGAACAAATTATCTAGAAAAAAGCATATAGAAATAGAAAATACAGAATTCATTAAAGACACATGTAAGACAGAATGAAAAACATCTGTCTTATGGGAATTCCAAAAAGAAGAAATGAAACATTTGAAAATAATGGCTAATTATTTTTAGTATTGATGAAAGACATGAACCCTCAGTTCAGAGCAGAAAATACAAATAAACTCCAAATATATAGTAGTAAAACTACAAAACCCTAAAGGCAAACAGAAAACTTTAAAAAAAAACCTGATAAAAGACTGTCTACGAAAAAATAGTTAGACTGACAGAATATTTCTATTCAGCAACATTAGAAGCCAGTAGCAGAGGGGTTAGCAAACTTCTGGAAAAGGCCAGATAATACATTAAGCTTTATGAGTCACGTGTCTGCACAACTCTTCAACTCTGCCATAGTAGCACAATAACAACCGGAGACAATATCAGCACAAACGAGCATGAATATATTCCAACAAAATTTTACTTATGGACACTGAAAGTTGACTTCTGCATTATTTTCATGTGCCATGTAATTTTTTTCTAATGTTTAAAGTGTAAACTATATATAAAGTTTAATACAATATATATACATATACATTACACATATGTATATATGTACATAATGTATATATAATGTATAAGATATATCTATATTATATAATATAGATTTTTATATATATCCCTAGCTCACTCATGTTCCATACAAAATAGTCAATGGGCTGAATTTTGTCTAAGACTCACAGTTTTCTACTAGAATAGCGTTTTAAAAATATAAAGGGAAAAATAATCATTAACCTAGACTGATAAACCTAGCTAAACAATCATTTTTAAATGAAGATGAAATAAAGACAGTTCATACAAAGACTGAAAGAAAATCAAAGAATCTTGTAGAAAGAACTAGGAGATGGTATATTCTGAGAATAATAAAATTAAAATCAGAAAGAAGTGGAATACAAGATTAAATACTGGGAAATAAGAAGGTAAACATGAAAGTAAATCTACAAAAGCACTGATGGCAAAGTGTAAGAAAGATAACACATTTTTCCAAAAAAAAAAAAAAAAGAATAAAAGAAAAAAAAGAGATGAACTGATTTGCCAGACAACAAAAATGTATAGAAGGATGGTGATTAGAAGCAAAGTATTCTAACATGTTTGTACGTTTGAGCTAATCCTAATGATGATTAAATCAATGATTCGTTTGCTAAATCAATTGTTTACAGTTAGACATTTAAGAAAAATCACTTAAAAAATATCTTTTTATTTTAATAGATATTTATTTTGTTAGGTGGCTTTATGAAAGTGATATAAAATCTCTAAATTTTGAAAAGTGAGATAAAATATCTAAATAATATGGTTAATAGAGTCATGGCAAATATATTGATGCTGTTTATAACTGTAGTTTTAGAAATGTGCATAAATCTTTTTTGAAAGCAATATCTGCAATACATAATCTGCATTATGTATTACTACATACATAAATATATATTTTCCCCAAACACCAAAAAGAGCCTTTTGCAACTGTGGAAATTATCCTAACAAATGTGCTGCCAAGTCATGTCATTACATATTTGTCCAAACTCATAGAATATACAACACCAAGAGTGAACCCTAACATAAACTACGAACTTTGGATGATAATGATGTGCCAATGTAGGTTTATGATTGTAACAAATGTACCTCTCTGGAGGAGAGTATTACGGAGAGTAGGAGGCTGTTGGAGGGGGAAGGAAGTACAATTACTGATAGTAGGAAGCTGTTGGAGAGGGGAAGCCTCTGTACCTTCTACTCAATTTTGCTGTGAACCTAAAACTTCTCTAAAAAGTTGTCTATCAAAAAATTATCTTAACCTTTGCTTAATTTTTAAGCTTTTGAAGGCAGATTATTATAACAGCTAACATTTAATGAGCACTTATCTTTAATCCTAATGAAACAGATGTTACTATCCTTGTTTTATAGTTGAAGACATTGAGGCTAAGAAAATGTAATTAAGGCACACACAGAATTTAAACACGTTTCTTTATCACAAGACTGAATTATTTTCTAGTTACTCTATTTTCATTTTTTCCTAATGTCTGACTTCAAAATACCTTATTTTTAATTCCAAGCCTTAGAGTTAATTATTTGGGTACCATAGAGTTAATTATCTGGGCACAACTATCCAGAAACCAGAAACGAGGGGGCGTGGACCCCAGAGACTACAAGCCCTAAAATGAAATGAAGCGCCAGACAGCCTAAAGGACGGAAGCTCGCCCCTTGGCATGCTGGGAATGGTAGTTTCCTCGCTCTCCCTTATTGCCCCCGCCCTCAAGCATCCAGATTGGAGCTACGTTCCTACTCCCTTGCAGGGCGCCACGGCTCGACAGAGCCACTAGTCCTCGCCTGGTCATCCCAGTTCCGGAGGCTGACCTGGGGATGCGCCCTTGACGCCTTGAACCGCAGTCCCTGCGTCGCTGCGACGCAGGCCGGCGGTACCCACCTCACTCGCAGCTCCAGGACGCCGCACTCCACGCGCTGCTGCAAGGAGTAAGCGCAGCCTGGTCACCGTGGAAACGGAGCCGCTTCCATCACGGCGCATGCGAGAGGTCAAAGGTCAACCTAGCGAGTTCCGCTTCCGGTTCCGGGATTTTGTTTGTTGTCAGAAAACCTTTGTGGTTTCAGTGAGCTCTCAGCAGATTTCTAGCGTCCGTGCGTGGGGCCAGGTGTCCCGAGGTCCGCTGCTGCAGACATGGCGGCCTCTACTGCGGCCGGGAAACAGCGGATTCCCAAAGTGGCCAAGGTAGGCGATCGCGAGGGGCCTTGTGGCAGGTGGCCTGGAGAGGGGCATCCCTTAGCCTTGAGGGTGCCTCAGGCGGAAGAGAGTGTTCCCGCCGGAGAGAAGGCTCACCCTGAGGGATGGAGAGGAAGGATCAGCTGGTGGTGGGGCGCGGGCTCTTGTCATCGCGGACCGCGACCCGCGTTGGCGCGGCCTTAGTTCTGGGGTGTTTTTGCAGTGGGGAGGAGTGGGGTGGATCAGTGAAGACTTACTGAGCCAGGCACTGCACTGGGCGCTGGGGAGCTACGCTCGGACGCGAACCACAACAATACCCAAAACACGAGTTTGTGTATAAAGACGACCTTGCTAGATGTTACTGAGGCAAAGTAGAATATGCCATGGGCGTGAATAAGCAGGTCGTATGAAGGGGTCCTGAAAGTAAGTTTTGCTGAGGAAATGACCTTTAAGCTGAGACTTGAAGGCTCAATAGGAGTTAGCCCAGCTGACAGCGGAAGGCGAGAGTAGACGGCTGGAGTTGCATAGTGTCATAAGTTAATAAAACTGTAGATTCACTGTCTGGTGAATACTCGATAGCTGATACTTAACCGAGTGCTTAACATGAGGCAGGCTTTGTCTCAAGCCTTCACAGATACCCTCTCTCAGTTTTTCTTGAGCCCAGATGACTCTCTTGAACTGGACCTTTACATAATCATTTATCTGACTCGCAGAGGTAATGCATATAGAACACGTAACATTGTGTCTGGCAGTTAGTGCTTATTAAATATGAGCTATCACCATTATCATTACCTCACACGTGGCGTTAAATAATATTTTTTATAATTCAATTACGTGAAATCTTATTGGGCGTCACTAGTCCAATGGAAATATAATGCACGCCACATATGGAATTTTAAATTTTCTCATATCTACATTAAAAAGTAAACAAAAACAAAAAAGGTGGCATTAGTTTTAATAATAGATATTTTATTTGACCTAATGTATCCAAAATATTATTTCAGTATTAATCAGTATAAAAAATGTAATGAGGTAGTTTATTTTTTTTTATGCTCCATCTTCAAAACCAGAGTGTATTTTACACTTACAGTCCGCCTCATTTTGTACTAACCACATGTGACTCACAGCTACTGTGTTGGGCAGCACAGCTCTAAGCTACATTAGACTGTAAGCTTCTAAGACCTCAAGAAGCTTACAGTCTAATGATAGGAAGTTATTGAATTTTGCCTTTGACTTGAAGTGCCATGAAAAATCAAACTCAATTATCCACCAGGGGCATCAGCTAAGTTGAAGAATTCTGTAAATGCAAGTTGTAATGCTGTTAATAAGATGTGGTACACATCTTGATAAAACAAAACCTCTGGTCAGAATTTTACCCAGACTGCCTCAAAGTTTATTATTACACTTATCTAAAAGGGAAGACTTGCGATTATTTTTGCCACCTTTTTCTCTTGAGACTTTTACCTATAGCTTTGTAGTAGGTACCGTGAATAACAAAGAAAACATAGTATTTTCTTCTTTTCAGTCTCTTGGAGGAATGGGAACATGTCATACAAAAAGCGTATCTTGTGATAATACTAATGAAGTTCATATGCTAAAAAATGTATGCTTGTTTCTTAAACCTTGTGTGAAGAGCTTCTACTAAAAATAGAAATGTTTTCTTTCTTAAAAGGTGAAAAACAAAGCCCCAGCTGAGGTACAGATAACTGCTGAACAGCTCCTAAGAGAGGCTAAAGAAAGAGAACTTGAGCTTCTTCCACCTCCGCCTCAACAAAAGATCACAGATGAAGAAGAATTAAATGATTATAAACTAAGGAAAAGGAAGGTCGGTTGGTATCTTTCAGTCCACTAATTGTTAAGAATGTATTGGTAGGCTGGGCGTGGTGTTGCACGCCTGTAGTCCCAGCTACGTGGGAGGCTTAGGCAGGAGAATCATTTGAACCCAGGAGGTGGTGGTTGCAGAGAGCCGAGAACGCGCCACTACACTCCAGCCTGGTAACAGACCAAGACTGCGTCTACAAAAAAAAAAAGAATTTCTGTAGGGCAAGATGAGGCTAGTGTTTATAGACACGTGAATAATGTACTTCTGGTTACCAGATGACAGCATTTTTCTGAACTATACAAAATATGCCATGAATTGTCTGGTTAAGGTACAAAGAAGTTGAATCTGCGTGATTTTTGGTGCCGAATCAAGCATGGGTGGGAATTTAGCAGATGGAACAACTGACAACTGGAAGGAGGTATGCTTAGTAAAACCGCACTGTGTGCTTCTGTCTATACCACCTTCCGTGTTGAGAATTGAGATCTGGCCAGGCACGGCGGCTCACACCTGTCATCCCAGGACTTTGGGAGGCCAAGGTCAGCGGATCACCTGAGGTCAGGAGTCGAGACCAGCCTAGTCAACATGGTGGAACCCCGTCGCTACTGAAAATACAGAAAATTAGCCGGGTATGGTGGCAGGTGCCTGTAATCCCAACTACTCGGGAGGCTGAGACATGAGAATCACTGAAACCCTGGAGACAGAGGCTGTAGTGAGATTAGATTGCACCACTGCACTCCAGCCTGGGCAACAGAGTGAGACTTCATCTCAAAAAAAAAAAAAAGGGAATTGAGATCTGCAAAAGGACCATAAGAAAAGACTTGGGATCTGATTTGACCTCCTCACTCCAGAATGTGGGACTGTTTTAAAGCACTAATGCTGTTATGTATGAAATGCTGAGAATTACCAGAGGACTTAAAGGTAATACTCAAAAACATTTTTTATTAGGGACAAGCGTAGACTATTTTAAAGTATCAGTTAGTTGATTGTAACCTTCTGTAGTGGGTTTCTTATTCCTCAAGGATTCCAGGATACAATTTCTGTTCAATATGAACAAAATGAACTACTATTTTAGTAAAAGACTTTTACTAGACCAAGGGTGGTGTCATTTTTAATCATTTGCCCTTGGACTTCACCCTTTTTGCCTTCTTCCAGACTTTTGAAGATAACATAAGAAAAAACAGGACTGTGATCAGCAACTGGATAAAATACGCACAATGGGAAGAAAGCCTAAAGGAGATTCAAAGGTAAAATTGCTGATAGTATAGTTTTATATATAAAGATTCCTAGGTTAACAGATACTGAAAAGAAAAGAAAAAGTTAAAGCACAAGTAAAAGATTATGCCTCAGATAGAAATTTTCAACTTTTGTTCCATGGAACCCTAGGGTTTCCTTGAGGGCCTCAGGAGCACTGGGGTAGAAAAGTCCTGGGGGCGGGGGGAGGGGGGGTGGCAGGAGAAGCTTTAGAGATATATCTTGTGACCCAGCATGCACTGTGTAGCTAAAGAAGCACAATTTCATCTGCTTTCTATGTATTGAGATTTTTTTTAAAGTGTTTAGCTGAAAACCAATGGCCAAAAAAGTAAAAATTGCAATCTGGCCCTTCCTGTTGTCTAGCTTTCTTCATTGTCCCCTCATACCTCCTGCCCCCACTGTGCCTGTGTATGTGCCACTCCCTGAATATATCATATATCCTTATTGTGAGGCTTGGCTGTTCTCCTTGCCTGGAATGAGCACCCCCTCCCCACCAACCTTAGTTTCCTGGTAAACTGGAACTTTCCTCAAGTTCTCAGTTCTAGAGTTACCTACCACTTAGCCTTTTCCACCAGACATTTTCATTTCTTCCTCTCTGCTTCCTGTGCAGGTCTTGACTATAACATAAATCACATTGCATGATAATTGCATGCATGTCTTTCTATAGGACTTTGTAAGGTACTTGAGAGCATTGTAGCTTTTCATCTTTTTATGCCCAGAACCTGGCTCATGGTAGACACCTAATAAAAAATCAGGGCATTCCAGATAGTTTGAAATAACTGCTACATGTTTTGTATACACTACTTTTGATGCCCTGCAAATCTTGCTTTGTAAGGGCTCGATCCATATACGAGCGTGCTTTAGATGTAGACTATCGAAATATTACACTCTGGCTGAAATATGCAGAAATGGAAATGAAGAATCGCCAAGTCAACCACGCACGAAATATCTGGGATCGGGCCATAACAACACTGCCTCGAGTCAATCAATTCTGGTAAGTTTGTGATCTAACAAAACAGTCTTTGACAGACTAGAAAAATTCCACATTTTCTGTGTTTATTTTGTTTACGTGACGATAGTTTAATTTTACATTCTACTTTTTCTTTAACCATAAATGCTTTTTATTGTCCCATAGTCTATTAAGTCCTAATCATAATGTTTAATAGCTTTGTAATCAAAACTAAAATTTTGATTGCAATTGTTCAATTGAACTAGGCGATTTTTAAGAAAAAATATCTTTTTTTCCAATGGTTCATCCTTTTTCAGATTTATATTTCAATGACAAAACATGTTCGATTTAACCCTTAAGAAAGATAAATCTTAAATCTTCTTCCCATTCAACAGTGGAAGAACTAAAAGTTTCCACAGCAGATATTTTCGGGTAATTTTGTTAAAGGTACAAGTACACATACATGGAGGAAATGTTGGGAAACATCGCCGGTGCCCGGCAGGTGTTTGAGCGCTGGATGGAGTGGCAGCCTGAGGAGCAAGCCTGGCACTCCTACATCAACTTTGAGCTGCGATACAAAGAGGTGGATCGGGCCCGCACCATTTATGAGCGATATATCCTTTGGACGAGATCTGTGTGGTGCCATTATTGTCTTCGATGCTGCTGCTCCTATAGAGATGACTCATGGTCAGGACACACAGTTGTTAATGTCAGGCAAGTCAAGAATGCCAGTTTATCCACTTCCCTATGTTTTGTAGGGAAAGAGATTGGTCAAAATGAAAATTTGTAATCTGGGTAACTGTTTAGTCTTTTCTGGTGAGTGTTTGGGTTTATATTTTCATCCCGAAAGCTAATGTTTCCTTGTGGAAAATGATGTCCTGGGGGATTGTTTCTAGGACCTCAAGGGAGTACCAAAAACGGTGATGCTGATACCAAAATCGGTGATATAAAATGGTGTAGTATTTACTTGTAACCTATGCATAGCTTCCCATATAATTTAAACAGCCTCTAGAATACTTAAACCTAATGCAATGTAAATGTTATGTAAATAATTGTTATTCTGTATATTTTAAGGAATGATAACCAAAAAATCTACACATTCAGTACAGAAGCATTTTTTTCCCTTGAAAACTTTCAATCTTGGGTTGGTGGAGTCCACAGACATGAAACCCACGGCTGGAGGACCGACTGTACTAAGGTTCTGGCTGCCATTGCCAGTCCTGTTTTTCTAAGGTTTGTTTTGGTCATTAGTACCATTACTGGAGTTCATCCAAGACGTAGACAAGTTCAGTGACTCTTTAGCTCTGTGGCTCCAGTGAGTCATTTAACTCCTTTGAGACTTGGTATTCTCTCCTTAAAAACAAGAACAAAAACACCTTTGTTGGGCTGTTGTGAAGATTGAATTTTACACATGAAAGCACTTTTAGAAACTGAAGTACAAATCATTCCTCATTATTCACAGATTCCATATTGGTAAAATCATATACTTGCTAAAATTTCTTTGTAATTCCCAAAATCACTAATTGTGGCACTTTCACAGTCATTTGTGGACATGCACGGAGCATGAAGTCCAACAAAGTGAGCCTCTGCCTTCTGGTCTTAACCTCATATAACCCTGCCCAGAGCTTAGAGATAGAAGGTCCAGTCCCACACAGGTCAAGGAGCTCTGGCTCTGGGGCCAGTTGCAGAGTTTGAATCCCTGTCAGTGGAGCAGCCTCAATCCAGTCACTTAACATGTCTGAACCACTTTTCTTAGAAAATAATGAAGATAGTCTGCCAGGATGAGTTCTTTTTAGGATTTAGGGTTATCATGAATGTGAGATTGTATGCATATATGTTTTACCGAGGCGCAGTGGTTCACTACTCTAATTAAATGTTCGCAGTGACTAAATAGAACATAACTACCACAAATAATGAGAATCAACTTTATTATGCAGTATTAAGATCTTTTTATTTTTTACTCTTCTCTGTCCAGGTGACAATGTTAAGATCTTAATTATGTCTACTAATTATAATATTATTAGCTTGACAAAAGCTTTTATAGCACTTGCTATGTGCTGGGCATTATTCTACATACTCCACAGATATTGTCATTTAATCCTCATAGCAACCTTGCAGTGGAGGAACTTCTCCATCCTATTAGTGAGGGAGCTGAGGCCTGGGAGGTGAAG